>JALBCR010004568.1:0-163302 GCA_030710515.1 Abscondita cerata | reverse complement strand
GGGAAATGTAAAAACTAGAAGGGGATAGATGGAACAATAAACGGACAAGGAAAGATTGTTGGTAGAGTTATGTGAAGAAAGGAGAAAATACGTATATAAGCAAAAACATCAGTATTAGACTAAGTACTAATAAATGAAAAAAACAAGTAGGACATAAAAGTGCCAAAAATTGAAGATGGTGGTGGAATCAAACCACCAACCATTAAAAGTAATCCATGTTAGAAGAGAGAGATGAAGCAGAAGATAAGGAAAGGGTGGAATAGAGAGAAAAAAAAGTATAGACAGAGGAGAATATAAAAGATACAAAAAGAGAATAAAAGAACAACTAGAACAACAGTATGTGAGGAAGAGTCGAAAAAGAATGAAAACAAAAAATAGAAGGTGACAGATGTGAAGAAATTATTAAAAAGAAGAAATCAAAAAAGCAACAAACTAAGAAGACAGAAGAAACAACATAAAACACAGAGAGGGTGGGATAGTAAAAAAAAGAGAGAGCAATAGAAAACAGAAAATGCAAAAGAAACCGATGGAGAAAGAGAACAATTAAGAAGAATACACAAAAGAATATGGAAAGGAAAAGAAATACCAGAAAAATGGAAAAAAGCAATCCAATCCTTACATAACACCCTTTATTACTTGGATCTTGCAAGATGTGCTCGCAATCATCTTCCTGTAGAAAAGAAGAATATTTTATCAAAACAGGTTCTATTTAATACATATTTTGTTTCTTTTCCCATTTATTTTTTTACTTACAAGCTGAGATATATATTATACCTATACAATCAACAGAATTGTATTCGTCTGTAGTAGGTGTCGGTGTTAAAGGCACAAATTTTTTTGATTCAATTTTTGTCTGTTCACGGCGTGTCCGTTACTCCATTAAAAGTATTGAATAATACAATCATTGCTGTTTACTGTTAATTGATGGTAAGCATCAATAGGAATGCAAAACTTCTTTAAAAAAGTTTAGATGAATAATTTAGTTGAATTTGTTTAGAAAACCGAAAAGCGTTTGGTACATTCTTCAAACTATCTGTAATTGGTATGCGTCTTTGTTAACCCGATAGGGGATATGCCTACTCCCCAACCACTAAGGGAAACAAGTCTCTACACCAAATTTTATCAAAAATTGTGTGGCATTGAACATTAGTGGAGCATATTTTCCATATGCTGAGTATGTGTGCACACAGTAATTTTTATAAATTTCCGATCTAATCATTCTCACATACAAATCGTCTTTATTGTTTAAAGAATCTAGAACCTTTCCACAATGTGACAATTCAAAAAGAATAAAACAAATGAGGATCTGGGTTATTTAAAGAGATTCGAAGTTAGTTAGATTTGGACAAAATTGCGGATTTTGGTGTTCAATAAAATGGTTTTTTTGAAATTTAAAAATTCCGTTTACTTCCGAAGATATCAACTAACAAACAGAAATTATGAAAATATTTATTTTGTTTAGTTTATTTGACAATGTAATTGAAAACAATTGCCATTGCAACGGTTACCCCTATACGACAAGGGGTCATTAAATATGAAACCCGACGTTTCGCTTTTAGACAATCACCATCAACTTTTTTCTTCTAATGGGTGCCATCTTTAATTGTCAAATTTTTGAGTTTACATTATTTCGTTAATAAAATGTCCTTTTGAAGTGCAGTAGATATGCTACAAATTTATTATGCTTCGTGTCGAAATGTGCAAGTTACATCAGAAACATAATTACAGTGGTAACCAACTGAAAATTGTTTTCTTCCCTCATAGAAATTTGACTGCTTTTAGAGCATTTTGTAAACCTAAAGAAAAGAATTTGGAAAACATGTCCTTCCCATGTTAATTTTTTTCTCTCGAAACGCGTTCCCCATGATATAGCTGAATCAGTTTCAGAAAGTTAGGTTTTGGGAAGATATGTTTCAGGATGGACGTTGTCCATGAATATGTTGGGTCTAATGTAACTTCACAAAAAAACCAATAATTTTGTTTGTGGATGGTAATCGTTCTCATTGTTAATGAAGACTGTACTGTAAGACTACTCCAGTCACTTCTTATGAAGAAAAAGAAATGTCGGATACTAAATCCTTACACATTCTAAGAAATGTTTAGCATTCCTAAAAGTCCAGAAAAAACTAACCGAGACATTATGATAGTATTAATTATAATGTTTGAATCTCCCCCCCCTCTTCTGCTATATATGTGTATACCGGATGTTGCCAAAACGTTTTGCAAATTAAGAGATTGTTTATTTGACTAAATCCTATTAATATTTGTATTTGTCTTATTCTTAAGCTTTAGTTCTCCATCAGTATTATTATACTATCTCGTCTTGTGCATGTTTCAATAGACACTGTTTCTTCTTATTATTTTATCAATTACATACAATTTTATTACCTACATTATTGTTCTACTATATCAATTTTTGTGTATACGTTCTATTTTTTCTTCTATGCTGCGCGTCGTTCCGGCGTTTATTTTAACTCCCACATTCTCATTTCTCCTCGACACTATTTTGTCACTGTCATTTCTACTTTATTTTTTCTGTAGTTTTCTTATATTTGCTTATATGTCGACGTTTCGTCCCGACATATGGAGGCTAAAACTTTTTTTTCTATTTTGAAAGTTTTAAAACTCGCTCGAGTACACAATTAATTTTTAAAAAATTATGGTTATTCCATCTTCGATGTATTCTACAATCAGATCGCTCTCATGGTACTTCTAGACGCTTAAAAAAGTTTTAGCCTTGATAAAGCCCTTATATGTCGAGGCAAATCGTCGACATAACCTAGCAATAAAAAGCAGTTGTTTTATTATACATCTACCGTATTAAAGGTTCCGATAAAACTAAGCCACCTAATCAGTAATTAACGTTAATTGAAGAAATTTAATCCATTTTTGTATATGGCTCTATTGTGCATATATGCTCTTTTTACTTTTTTAAAATATATTAATATTCTGTATCTCCTTTAGAGATTCAGGTAATTTGTTATAAAACTTGATGCACGCGTAGTAACAACCACGTTCAGTTTGTGTTAATCTGTGCACAGGGTATAAATTTTTTTTTTCTTGTTGCGCGTCTCATAGCTGTGTAGAAATTCATTTGAATTGAAGAAAGTTTGGTGCTTTTTTTAAGAACAATACACACTCACTAATATATATACCACATACAGTTAATAAATTATTATGGCGAAATTTATTTTACAGCCTGCGCTGGCTTCAAGGTTCAGCATAGGTCTTAGCAGTTTTTTTTTTTTTTTTTGATGAAGAGCCCCAAAAGATTATTCCATACCTAACAATAGAGGAAAAGTTTGCATGGTACACATCTTTGAGGGTTTCAAAATACAAATTTTGGAATAGAGCCTTGATCATGAAGCAAGCATTGTTTGCTTTAGTGCATATCTAGTTTACATGTTTTCTGAATTTCAAGTGGCCGTCTACGTGTATTCCCAGAAACTTGGTACAGGCAGAGATCGTATAGTCACATATAGATTCGACAGCAGGTGCTGTGCTTTTCCAGTATTGAAGAAAACGCACTGAGTTTTCGTCGGATTAAGGATGAGACCGTTGGTATCGAACCATTGATGTAGGTTTTATTTGTGCACTCGCTGTATCTTCTAGATCTTCCAGAGTATCCGATTGCACCAATATATTAGAATCATCCGCGTAATTGTGGATAGGTCGTTTACATAAATTATAAGAGTAAATTAAAAAAGTAAAGTTCTCGTGCTCCTCAAACTTATCGACAATAATACACCTGAAATAACAGTACCTACCGATTACTCATAGCAGTGACCCTGCAAAGACTATAAACACCTCCAATAAGCAAAGTCATCAGCAAGCAATGTTTGATCCAGTTCCCAATTGATACAGTACCAAACGATTCAGTATGGCTTTCTGTATCAAACCTTCTAATTAATGCGGCTCTAAACGGGCCCTCGGGTTCAATTACGGTGATGTTTTTTGTTTTGGGTGGAGTGTATACTTCAGTAACTCTTCAATAAGTTCGCCTTTTTTTTTTTTTTTTTTTTTTTTTTCTTTTTTTTTTTTTTTCTCCCCTTTCCCTTTATGCTCTCAAACCTATCGACAATAGTAAGCTGAAATAACACTACCTATCAACTAATGAAACCCATCTAAGACTTCATCAGCAAACATCAACTTGTTAACCAAGCCAGATTCTTGACTAAAAAAATAATTGAAAATAATTAGCCAAATACCTTCGTATTATACAGGGTGTCCAGAAACTCTCCTGACAAACGAAGACCGGAGATTCCTCAGATAATTTTAAGACAATTTAACCCAATTCACCTAGTCCGAAAATGCTTCCTAAAGGAGCTAGAGCTCTTTGAAGATGGCGCCTGGTAAAGTAAAAAATTAAAAGATAAACTTCGCGAACTGACAACAATTTGACAATGAAAAACGTAGGTTTTACTTTTGTTGGCAGTTCAGAGCCAACTAGTGCAAAAAATATAAATTTAACTTTAATGACAAAAAACAAAAAATTTTCAAATCCATTTTTCTAGAAAACGGTGTATCCTAATGACTTAAAGTAAGAGTACCTTTTAGTACTAGAATACCTGAAAATTTAATAATCTAGTGTCACAAATGCTTAAAAGTTAAAGACAAAAAGTTATGCGTTAAAATAACCGTTGACCTACCCAAAACGGACGCCTATGACCGGTACTAGAAATTCGCAATTGATGGAATCGATTCATCTCTGAAGGCTAAACAAGCATACCAGTTTTGTTTTTCTAAGTAGAAGCGTTCTAGAGGTATTTAAAAAAAACTATTTACAAGGCGCCATCTTCAAAGAGCTCTAACTCCCTTAGGAAGCATTTTCGGACTAGGTGAATTGGGTTAAATTGTCTTAAAATTATGTGAGGAACTCCGGTCTTGGTTTGTCAGGAGAGGATCTGGACACCCTGTATAGTAGAGAAGCGTCACGAGTCTTTTACCTCGACGCTAATTGGTTCGGAATAGGTCAGAGAGCGGGGTTAACGATGGGAATCCATAAAGGTGAAAGTTTGAAACCGCGGTTACAATTGAAGTTGTTAGAATGCTTAATGATTTTTATACTCTTTCTGGTACTTCTATTGAAAAAGAAAAAACACGGCAGACTTGGAACCGTGTTTTATTCTAACACAACGGCCATGTTGCGAAATACGTGTACTAATTGAGCTAGCAGTTTCACTTATGTCTAAACAACATGAACAAGGAATACGATGTACACCATGAGAAGAAAGAGTCGAAAACTTATCCTTTGGGGAAGGTAAAACTTGTGAAATTTTGTTAGAAGATGTAAAAAAAGGTATAATGCTGTTTTTTCAAAGAAGCTTGCCTATTCAGTGTGAATGTAACGGAGAAAAGCTGGAATTGATGGCATTCTGAATAACTTGTAAGCTATAACCGTTTACAACCAGAGTGTATTAGTTAGAAGACGCAGTTCCAAATTGAGATTGTTATAGAAAATGCTCAAAAAACTAGAGATTCATCAATAGACCTTTTTTTGGCAAGATGATGGTGTGAAAAGGAATGTAAGTATCTGTCACGATGAGTGGGTTTGCGATACACCAAATGAACTAATTCACAGTGGGGTTTCCAGGTGACGAGTACGTCAAGGAATGGAAAACAGTGATTTTTTCAATTTTCATAGTAAACTGATGTCAGTCTGTTGTTTATTGAGATGGTCAAAAAACGTATCTAAAGATGGACAACCATAGAGCCATATAATGAACGTGTCGTCAACATACTGAAACCGTACTTTCGGTTTCAACGGCGAAGTTTCCAAGACAATGTTTTCAGATTTCAATGGCTTCTATAAAAATGTTACCCACATCAGAAGGCAAAGAACAACACCCGAAAGAAAAAACCCTTAAAACCTCATTAATTATAACATCTACTTTTAATATGATGGTAATTAAGTTTAGAATTGAGCCCAAACCTCTTTAGAGAAAACAATAAGTAAATATAAAATGGGTATGAAATTTCTAGTGTGGTTTTAATTAAGATTTATTCCTTTTTAGGATCTTCTAAAGGTGGAGGTAAAAAGAGAAACTGCCTTTTTATAGAGTTATTGCCAACGTTTTGCCCTTAACAGATGGCTAGTTTTTCAAAACTAAAACTTTTTTTTAGGTTGTTTTGTCAATGAAAAACACAAATAGCGACGTAGACGTGAAGTACATGGACAAAACGACCCAACAGAAAGTTTTTGCTTTGAAAATGCTCCCTTCTGTAAAGGACCAAACGTTGTCAATAACTATTAATGATATTAATTTAATAACAATGTCGTCTATTTATTTCATCTATTCCACAGCGACGTATACTGTTTGTGTTTTTCACTGATAAAACCGTTTAAAAGAAAATTTTTGCTTTGAAAATCCCCATCTGTTAGGGGCGAAACGTTGGCAATAATTTCATAAAAGGTAGTTTCTCTTTTTTACCTCTACCTTTGGAAGAACCAAAAAGAATAATTCTTAATTAAGAATACGTATAGTATTTCCCCAGCATTTTCTTTGTTTTGAAACTAGAGAAGACTGGTTACGGTGCTTAAATTGTTTGTTTTTCGATTTCAATGTAACCAAGAACTTCTGTTTTTCTACGATTTTTAGTTCGTAAATATTTATAGTTCATAATCAACATATTAGTGTATAAATGATTGTGTATGAAGGGCTACTTTAAATAAACCGCATATAAAAAAAATAAAAGCGTATCTAAAAGTACAATGTAAATTAAATGGAATTCTCTTTATTAAACCAATTTTGTTAACCACGATGTCGGGCAACCCAGCTACACGTAGCATTTAAAATTTAAAAAATAATGCACACGCGTACGTCTGTAGTAGTATCCGTATCTAATTGCAAATTTCAGAAGAAATATTGTATGACTTGCGTGTGTGAGTCTAAACTTCTCAATTAGTGCATAAAAACTCTACTTCACACACTAGTATAATTAATAACTATTATTAGATATTTAATACATAAATAACCAAATAAGATTGGTGTAAACCATGACAATCTGTGATTTACCAAATATGCTACTAAAACAAATCAACAAATGGGGTACAAAGATATTTTTTTGTGTCATGTAGGTCCGTCCGTACATCTAATTATTAAGAATAACTACTTTTTTATTTGTTTAATCCACCATCACAAGAGAACGTTAAAACAAATAATAATAACAATCTGAAAATTATAATACATTTTTAAAATTGAATAAAAACGAAATTGTAAAACATAAAAAGATAATCAACCCTTAGAACGAAATATATAAAATTCTACGGCGTAAGCACTCATCGATATTTATCAGAATCCCTGTCGTATAGAAGGACGGAAAATAAGAAAATTTCAAATAAAACCTAATAAAACCGTAAATCGCCCTCAGCTGTGAAATAATTGACGTATAAAATGGCCTCTAGGATAAGAAATTGTGATTTTTGTCCTGGATTACGTAGTAGAAAATGACTCGCTTATGAAAATTTAACAATTTGTAAGGTACACTCCAAGTTTATGTCTTAAAAGTGTGAATTTTTGTTTTTCTTTATTTAATTTTCTCTCGACCTACATGTAATTAGGATGGTACAATTACAACTTATTAATTCAAGCTGTTAATTAATATAAATTTTGTTGGTAGGTATTATAGATGCTGCCGCTTAAAAATGTGGTATAATTGTTATTGTCTTGAAAAAAATAAAGTAAACAACTTTTTTGTTTATAAATCACCAAAAATGTGTAGTGCAACTGTACAAAATGGTGACACGGAGCAAGAGTGTTTTTAAATCGAACTTTATTCAACCTTTGGGAAATCAGAGCTCGCGTGACACGGTGCGAGCCTTAGAGATCGTGCCTTTTTACCTTGTAATAAGATCACAGATATTTTTAATGATATAAACCTGAAATTGTTTCTGTTTCTGCTTCACCATCAACAATTGTTATTATACCCATACGTTGTATTAATTTTAAAGTGGTAATAATTTGTGGTAGATACATTATACAATAACAAATTATTATTAAACAAAGCAATACAAAATATTAGGTATAATAAGTTAAGCGTATAAAATTTAAAATACTGTACTCCGTTCTTTTATGAAAGAGAGTAATAAGTGAAGGTAATTGACAGGTTGAAGTGACGTATCCAAAAAATAGATTTTACTAGAATACATGGAAAAAAATTGAAAATTTGGTAAAAGACTAAAACAAATAGGGCCAACTCAACTATAGGTACAATTTTCAGTAGTCTGACCTTTCCGGTTGTATCGGAAGTCAACATCAACTTTGTTATTTTAAAAAGAACACCGTATATATTATTGCATTTCGGATTGTACGTCAAATTTTAGGTTGACTTTGTATAACATTCCCTATTATATGGTCAATCGACTCATGTAAAAAAATTATAGGTTTGTATTTAAAATAAGAAAGTTCACAGCAATTTTTGGCAACCCTGTATAGCTGAAGGTCTGAAATTATTTTAGAAGAACGAAAATGATCGATTATGGCCGCGTACTAAATTTCAAGTATTTGATTTATTTGCAAGTTTTTTAATGCACGCTCTATGCAGATCACCCTGTATATAATCTATTGTTCTTCTTTTTTTAAAACGTGCTTGCCAATTTTTCTTAAAACTTTTTGCCATCTCTTTTCCACTATTTTCAATTCCTGTCATTAGTAAAACCTATACATCCCACACTCATTTTTTTTTATTCTCTCCGGTCTCCTCTTTTATATATTGAACATATTATTGCCTCTCTATAGTCACTTGGAAATATTTCTCCTTTTCATACCTTATTTATTACCTCACTTATTTATTTTCTAGTCTTTTCTTCCGTATATAACCATTGTTCCCCATGTTTTCCATCACCTCCGTCGCTTTGCTTTTTAATTTTATTTACTGTTTCATTTACCACTTCTATTTTTATCATCTCTTTTTCCACTCTTTTTCATTGGTTTTACCTCTACTTTCTGTTTCTGTTTATCTCCATTTAGCATTTCTATAACGTTTCTCAAATTCTCCAAATCTATTTTGCTTCTATTTTTCTTTTCTCCTTTAGTATCTTCCATATGTTTCCCTAATTTTTTATTTCTTTTAGGCACATTTCAATTTCCTCAGTATCCTCCTTCTTTTTCTTCACATTTTGAAATTCTTTTGTACTGTTAAAATCTCCCAATCTATTTTTCTTTTCCTCCACAATCTCATAGCTATTTTTGCTTCTTTTTCAGTTCCTACATTCCACTCTCCACCATTTGTTTTTGTCTTTCTGCCATGATTTTTTGCATTATAATTTTCTTCTCTACTTTATCTATCTTTTTCTACTCCCTTTTTCTACCAATATATTTAAATAAACAAATAATACTACTTTTTTAAAATGGAATAAAACGGGCGTTTCGCGCATAACTCCACATCATCACGCTACTAACAAAAATGATTAAAGTTTTGCTCAAAAAAGAAGAAAAAAAAATAACGTGTAAAAAAATAGTTCAAACAAAACCTATAGATAGATACAGCTGCAATGCATCATATTGGTTAGATGGAGATTAAACCTCATAAAATGTGATTACGATATTAAATATCTGTAATTATCAGATTCTGATGCATTAAAGTCACCTAATTTTATAAATATACAAAAAATTAACGTTTGGGACTACCATACTCTATTAACTTAGAAAAAGAAAATTATTGTTCAGAATTTCTAGAAAGTTACCTTACGGTATCATTTTAACTACAGTCTCTGACCAATACTCCCTAACGACCATCTTAGTTTTTTCCTTTAATTTATCATCCCCCTGTAATGACATCTTACCTCATTACTCCTTTCACAAACTTCTTTTACCTTTTCCCCACAAATTTTACGTCAAATAACAACATGCATAAACTCCGGTTTCAAATTCTTAGACACTTGGATTCTTGTATCACGTGTTCAGATGTACTGAAATTCTTCTATTTTTTTCTACACCACTCCGCTATATCTTTAGACCACTGTCATTACTACTCTAAGCTTCGATGAATGAACATCAGGGTAGTACGTAAACTCGACCTTAAAAACTTATGCTGATTCTCTGATGATATACTATTAAAATGCCCATCCATTATCGAACGCGACAATGTCAGTGCTCTCCTGTCAATGTCCTCTACTACCAATAAACTAATAAACAGTTACAGAACACAAATCCAATTTTACACTAGTTTCAATAGTTTTCTCCAAGGGTTTCTTAAATGATTGGACTTTCTCTTTATTTAATTCTAAATATATTCCCGTCAAGGTTAAAAGAGGGGATCCTTTACTGGTTATCAATTTGACGCAATTTACTTCAATTTCAACACAGAGTGTCCCGTGATTTAATTAACTTCCTGCTTATGTCACTTCTGGTTATCTTATCTACGACTGGTTGTAGTTGCATTCCAGTTCCCGTCAAGAGTTCCGTAAGGTTCTCACCTCGGTCCTATCTTATTTTTCGATCTTAAATTCATGATGTCACCAATCAAATAATAGAATAGAACCTTATATAATATACCATAGCTGTTACATTTTATTTTTAATTCTATAAATTGATTGACATGTTTGTGACCATCAGGATCTGCTGTCTCTAAAAAATAATCAATAATCACTTCTATCTATCCAAACATTCGATCAATAAATATTAAAAACTACAAAACAATATTGCCTAAACAACTTGGAAACCGTTTTATTTTGACCTTAATAACGCAAAAAATTGTCACCATTTACTTTCTAAATCTGAATTATATAGCTGAGGAAAGCAACAAACTGCTTGAAATTAAGCCCATATCATCCTATAACTAACGAATTAGAACAAAACACACATGTTTAATACTCAAAGATTATCTGCAATGTTGATTGAGTTTTTCATGTTCTTTTATCTGTTAGATTTAAAAATTAAAATTTAAAACATAAGATCTCTAATTTAAAAATTAACAGCAACACATGTCCACTAAATTATAAGAAACGATTGAAAAGACGATATGCACTGTATCTAGTTTTCTTTATTTTTGAATGAGCACGAAGTTTATTACAAAAAGCAAGCATCCTCAGGTTGTCTTCTTCTGGGTAATTTCCTTTTTGTTCTTTTAGAGGTCTTAGATTTCAAAACGGTTCTTTTAGATTGTTTTTGTTCTTTCATTTTTTTGTGTCTACAACTCTTTCTCATAAGGCAAAAAAGTAAGAATAGTTGTTTACTACTTTGTAATAGCAATTTTTTTACTTTACTAAAAAATGGTTTAATTAATTTTCTTCTAAGAGATCAAAAATTAAATATGTAGGTAACGCAGGGTAATCCCAAATAATTTCTGTTTAAGAAAAAGTACTTGACAAACTCTTTGTCTTGTTCGTCCAAAGAAACTGTCCAAAGTTTGGTCAGATGATAGATTTTGATGGCGAGCTTTTCTGACTGTACCTTCTAATGTTGATTTAAAGTCTTGGGCAGCTCGTTTGTAGCCTATTGTCCCCACACAACTTTTTAATGCAGAAGTCATTGAGTCTTGGCTCGGCCTTGTGGTCTAGCAAACATTCTTTCTTTGTTTGGGGAATTGAAGTATACAGGGTGTACAAAAACTGGTATGCTTGTTTAGCCTTCAAAATCCTCAAATGCGATTTCTAACAGTCATGGATAGCAAATGTTAAGTTTAATATTATATTTCAGGTATCTAATACTTAAAGGTACTCTTACTTTAAGTCATTAGGTACTTTTCAGAAAATCGATTTCAAATTTTTGTTTTTTTCTTAAATAATTTATTTTTCACTATTTCTGAACTGCCAACAAAATAAACAGTTTTTAATTGTCAAATTGTTGGCAGTACGCGAAGTTTATTTTTTAATTTTTACTTTACCAGGCGCCATCTTCAAAGAGCTTAGGCACTAGGTGAATGGGTTAAATTTCTTAATTCTGAGAACTCTTTTTTCAGGAGGTCTGGACATACTGAGGGTAACAGGCTGGCTTTCAAAACAATAAAAAAGAAAAAAAAAATAAAAAAAAAAAAAAGTTACATAATTTATTTTTGTAACTTGTAAGTAACTGTTTGAAAAGACTTTCCCAATTTAAAAGAAAAAAAAAAATTTTTTTCTCTTTTTTAAACAAATCCTGGTATTAAACAATCTTATTTACTCTTAACTTACTCAACTTAATTATCTATTCTGTCATCAACTTTTCACTTTTTTCTTATTTCTAATATCTCCTACATTTACTCCTTTTTCCTTTTTTCTCTTGCAGTACTTCCACTCGTCTCCTCTGCTTCTTTTATTTCTCCACACCGTCCAATCTTGTGTTCCAAATTTTTCCGTTCTTCCATATTCTATATTCTTCCCAATATCCGTCTTCCCATCAATACTTATTTTCTTGTTCTTCATTCTCGCACCTAAATCTGACAATTTAACTTCATTCCTCCCGCTAAGTAGACATGCAATTAGTTTCTTATGCTTACTGTTATATCTCCCATCTTTTAGTCTATCTCTTGTTTCTTGATTTTAAGTTTATATCTTTGTACTATTTCTGTCCCTATTCCACGTTTGCCTTGCTTTCTCCTCCCTACTTTTTCTTTCGAATTCCCTTCTTTCATGGTCTAACTTTCTTCCCTTTTGTCCATAGCGTATATTATTTTCTTTAAGTAAAATGTGTGTCTTGCGACATCTCGTGTAAACATTGACACGTATGAATAGTATTATAAACTAAGAAAAGTGCCAACAGTTAACTGTAACGGCATGTGTGTGTTAAAGTGCAAAGTGCTATTTAAGCGATAGCTTTAATGCTTGTTTGTAACACACGTTGTGTGTGTACTTCTGTACAAGTTATCTTGGCTTTATCGGCAACGTGTGTTACAAGCATTAAAGCTATCGCTTAGATAGCGCTTTGTACTATAACACACACATGCCGTTACAGTTAACTGTTGGCATTTTTCTTAATTATTTTCTTTATAGCAGCATCCACCTTTTTCCATCTATTTCTTGGTCAAAAATTCTTTCTCCTATTGACCACACTTGATCTTTTATTTTCTTCCCTTTTCTTGCCAGTTGGTTTACTTGAGCATCATCCTTATTGTAGTATCTCATCATATAGCCTAGGTAGATATTTCATTTGTTTTTTTTTCATTCTTCTTTACTTCTTTTCCCTTTTCCTGTTTGATATATCATTCTCTTTGTCTTTCTTACATTGACTGGTAATTCCATTTTACCCAAAAATCTTTTTACTGACTTTATCATGTCTTTTTCTTCAATTCCACAGTCATCACATAATTTGTGTACGCTAATTCCCAAACCTTCTCACCCCCTATTACTATTCCTCCTCTTTAATTTTTCTTTAACACCTACTACATACGCTCAAAATAGGATAGGGATAAGTTTGTTTGTCATATTTTCTCTACTTTTTTCTCTCGTATTCTCAATCTGCGCTTTTGAATTTCATCTGTCATTGCCGCTTTTTCCTTTTTTATCTTTTCTATTGCCTCGTCTACTTCCGCCATTGTTATTTCACCACCTGCTTGCTTTTCTATACCACCCTACTTTACACTGCCCTCTCCATCATCTTAAATTTATCTCTTTTCACCCCTTTCTTTCTTTCATTCTTTATTAAGTAACCTCCATACATGTTCATCATTTTTAGATTTTTTTTTGTTATATATTCCTTCTTAACTATACTCTTGTATATCCATTATCAGCATATATCCTCTCTTCCTTTTTGTCAAATTCCATTTATCATCATATGAATAACTAAAAAACAAAAACAAAAGTTTAAAAATATGTATCACCTTTAATGAAAAACCAAAAAAGTTAATATTCGAATCTCGTGTGCTCACAATCGCATCAATGTATACGAATGCGGATCGTCCCAATGCAATAAATCAGCAATATATCATTTATAATTGGTATTGATTTTCTATTAGCGCATATCCGTAGCTTTACTGTAATCCTATCTTATATCTATTACAATGTTGACTGCATTTACAGCGCAGGATTAATACAATGGGGAATAGAAACAATTTGTCACGCTTTTCCATTGTTCCACCCTCGAATGATAACACATTTATCTACATTACGGACATGCTTCTCTATTGGCGATGGGCCATATAACATCTGTTTATTTTATTTTACGTATCTCGTTTTATGTTTATGAACATTTCTAATAATAAATGTCAGTCAAAGAAAAGCTTTTCCTTTGAAAACTTATTCAGCAATAAGGTATAATTGATCGATCACCAACATCAGGAAAGCTTAAACGTGTATCACCGACATTATTTTCGTTTATTGTTTGGAAACGGTAATTAACCTCGATAAATAAAGTAAATTGACCGGCCATTCGTCACATTCAACAAAGTGAATTTAATAACGCGAGAATAACTAAACTTCACAAATCGGTTGTGGCTAATGGGGCCATTTATCGTGTTTTGTAGTGGGTGGTTGTGGTTGCATCTGTCATCGGACGTTAGTAGCAATTGTTATTACTGCAAATCTGCAATCCCTATTACTGGACAATGTCCATTCAATTACACTATTACACGGAGGTGACTGCAATCCCCCTATGTCATTTAATGCTTTTAAGATCATAACAACTCTTACGTATGTATGTATATGTACCGGTTATTTCTTAGAAATATTTTGAATCTAATAATAATAAAATAATAAAAGATTCAAAAAATACTGTATAGACCATTCTTAATTAAATTTATTGCGCAAAATTGAACTGTAGATAAATGAGATTTTTCATGGCGTTACTATTTCACGAGTTTGTCGCGGCGACTGTAGTCTAACTTGCTCAAAAACCCATTAATGACGCTTTTTTTCATCACTAGCGTAGAGAAACACAATGTGGGTGTTAATAATTAGCGAGAAAAATCACGCTGATAAAGTAGTCAATTTGTTAGGTATTAACGCCACCTCGTATTGATGCTTAACACGTAGCGATGGATACAAGAGATAGAAGCAAGTCAAGTCAATGCGTATTATAAATCCAACATACTTTATGCATTTGTCTAAGATGGTTTCACTTTTTTGTTCATTGATTTTCCATAAATTGACTTCTTTCCTTTTTTAAACGAATTACAATTTTTAGACAGAAATTACATTGAATTTAATTTCAGGTTTATAGTAGTTTGCAGAAAATCTTGTACTACAACCACATTATTTCCAATCTTTGGTTATTAATATATTCCATTTTTCGGTTTTACAGTCTTGACAAATTTTTTGATTAAAAAGTGTTCAAACATAAACTGAACTGGATAAGTCCTGGGAATTTTTTTTGACATTTGGTAATTTATTTAAGAAAGTACATAGTCAGCTGATACAAAACTTTAACCAAATAAGTTCTTTGTAGAACTTGCTGACCGGTCCCTTTTTAGTGCCAAATCAAACTAAACGTTAGTTTTCGTTCATCTTTAGATTATTTTATAACACGCTACCATGCGCTATTTTGCTGCACTATTTGTGTACATTAAAAAAATTAGTAATTCAACTTAATTCCATGGCCTGCCCACCCCAATTTATTTGAACACTCTAAGAAAATCGATATAATTTCTGCAGTACGCAGTTTAGTGGTCGTCAACTTTTTAACGGTCGTTTTTCAAGATTTTTGCCTACATGTTCCTAGCATTTTTAATCTTTACCGTTTAAATTTTGACAATTACCATCACTTTCTGTTACTTAAAGATTTTTGCGGGAAGCGTATTAAAGACGTCTGGACTCCTTTGGAGCTTGTTGAGGCGACGTTTTGCACCCTAAAGTGGGCGTTTTTTCAAAGCCAGTTTATACATACGATGTGAATTGCTAGTTTTATTAATTAATGACAGTGTTAAAACATGTCCGAAAACAAAATAATGTGAATTCTCCAACTTCATGTGCAAAGATCGTTTAATTTGGGCACTGACCTTGAAGAAGTATCTACTTTGGGGGGCGAAACGTCACCTCAACCAGCAAGCTCCAAAGGAGTCCAAACGTCCTTAATACGCCCCCGTAAAAATCTTTAAGTAACAGAAAGTCTTTGAAAACAAAATAAAGTATAGTTTACTTTACTAACTTACTTTTCATTCGCAGTTTCCAATAGGGACCCAGGTGTCCTTAATACGTCCCTGGCCCAAAAATCTTTAAAGTTATTACGGAAAGATATCAATTACACAATCCTTATGCTAGTTACTAAAGATTTTTAGTTATTCCTGGTCATCATTTATGATGAAGTGAAAAATCTTACTCCCGCGAATTGGTTTATCTAATGAGCGATTTAGACATATTACATTATCCGACCATTTAGTTGAATCTATGCACAGTTCTGGCTAAAGACTAGTAAACTCCCTGATAAGATTTTGAACATGGTAATAGTAGGGCTATTACCATGTTCAAGAAGATAATAAATGCGATAAACCATCTATACTGTTTTCTTCAATTTTAACGCACGGAGAAGAACAAAACTGTGTTAAATGGTTTTGGTAAACCATAATTAATTTAATCTTCTTATTTCGGAGTGAAAAATCAGATTTTTGGTAGGTTTTTTTCCAAAAAATTGTTTGTATACTTATAAGTATGCTCTTCTTGGAAGGATAAACAAAAATAACTCAGTAGGTTGAAAATGCCGACGTTTAGCCCAGCATTGTGTGGACTTTATCAAGGTTTAACTTTTTTTTTCGCAATCTTAAAGAGTTCACAGCTGGCACTTTACATACTACATTTCAAATTCTACAAATTATTTATTTTGATGTTATCATCTATTTATGAGTTTTAACATTTTATTGACAACCACCAAGATGAGCATACTTAAGAATAAGCGGCAGACATTCGATATTTACTAGCATTTCTAATTACAAATCCGACACAATACAATTGTTCATGTTTTTACTGAACAAACTGAGGCTGCCACGGCCGAAGTCATTATTGAAATAAAAATCTCTTCTAGAATTGTCAAAATGGTAAAAATAGTAATCAACGTTTCGCCACTAATCGTAAGAGTGTTTATTGAAACAAGCAAATAAGACTTCAAAGTTGACTACTAAAATTCAGGTAATCAACTTGTCACGGAAGACAGATTCTAGATTGCAAGAAGTCAGACCTCGACATAGTCCAATCTCTCTTCTTCGATTACTATTGTTTGCCATTTCTTTATTAGTTGTGTAGTTTTCTATTGTCATTGTTTTGAATATTTTGTTTCGAGTTGTTTAGTGTTCTAAAGAATCGTTTCCTGCTATTTGTTTGGCAGCGGGTTTCGTTTTGTATTATCTGTTATTTTTTCATGTTTTTTTTAAGTGTATGATTATGCTTGCTTTCAACATTCTTTAATCATAACTTACTTACTCTTTTATTCGATTTAATTTTTTCCCATCCAAAGTATTTTTTTGTTTTCTTTGCATTTAGATCTTCTATTGCAATGTAATGGCCTGTTTTGTTTGTTTTTCTTCAACAATTTAGTACTCATATTTAAAGGTAAGTACGCTCGTATAGTTAAATTTCCTTAAGCATCAGTTGGTTTATTTTATTTATTCATGCGGTACATTATTTTGTATTTTTATATATTATAAATATGACTGCTATATCAGGGTTTTATCATTTTGTATACTTTCAGTGTTTGTAGCTACGTTCCTTTTTCTTCTTCTCTTCTTATCTTATCTAATAATGTCCTAAATGTTTCATCTTTTATTTCGCTTTTCAATTCTATTAGACATTAGTAGAAATCCGGTAATCAACTTGTTAACCAAGCCAGATTCTCGACCGCAAGAATTTCTTTTAGTTCTATTAGAATCTTTTTTTAGTTCATTTCTTTATGTTCATAAAGTTTGCCTCTTGCCCTAGCAGCTACTTCTCTACTTGGATTTATATAGAAATATCTACTCGCTACCCGAATGAAAGAAAAAAATTGAAAGTGTATGTAATCTTTGTAAAAATTTGGCTTAAAACATCAACATTTCAGCTCAGTTTTAGAAAGGTATAAATCTGTGGTTTAAAATTACAAAAAAAAATGTTTTCATAAATCAAAATCAGTGTGAATTTTCTAGATGGGAATCACAATAAATCAAATGCTAATAATTATGAGAAAATAGTAATAAGATTAGAATAAAAATTTAATGCGAGTGAAAGGGCAAGCGTGAAAAATCACGAGCATCACGAATTTTTATTGTTACCGCGTAACAGACTATACTTTCTCCACCTCCAAATATTGTTGCATCAATGTGAGAAAAATCTCCAGAGCTAGAAAATAATGCATTTAAATTGCACAAACCTAGAGGTGTGCCAGAATATTTTTCAATCTCAAGTGTGAGAATGTTAGTATTTTATTTTGTAATCAAATTTGGGCTTATCGTAGTGTGCAACATATTCTTTTTTTTAACGTGCCTATGACAACTGTGACCATTGTCACAATAACAATAGATAAACAAAATAATGTAACTTAGGTGAGTTTGTATACAATATATAAAATAAAGGAAATAAAATTAGAGTACATATCACAGATGGAATCTTTTATTCGAGTAGCATATGCATCTTGTTTTGAGTGGTCAAATAAATTAATTTAGATTACGATAATGGACTGCAGACCAGTTTTATTATTATACAATATGTCATCGTAGTTCTAAAACATTAATTAATAAACAATTCAATGTGAAAAGTGAAATACTTTTTTGCAGCGGGAATCCGTAGTAGGTATCTGTTTTCATTTGCAACATGTAATTCTGTCGTAGACAAAATATGGTATACCACATAGACTTGTGATACTTCGCAATTCGTGCATAAAAATCTAATGCTAGTGCGTACTTATTCCGTAACAGATTTTCTAGTATAAATATAAGGTAACAGCTTCTATTTCACTTTATTAAACTTTTCATATTTTATATATAAACTATTTATTCTTTTGAGCAATCCAATATTATATTTATTTATTATTTATTTTACTAGTTTCAACTCAAAAAATTATCGTGAATCATCTTCAGAAGTTGTCAAAATTATTTTAAAAACGTTAAATATGACAATTGGTTTACATCGAAATTTAGAAAAACATAATTTGGTTTGTAATAAAAGGTTTTTTAATAATATAAACTAGGTATGTAAAATGTTTGAATCTGGAGTTAATTAAAATAAAATATATTAAGAGGATAAAAATTCTGTTTGATAATTTAATGTATATTAATTTATCTAAAATTTTGTCTATTATAATTAGTTATTTTAAAAAGGATGTATGAGTGAATGATTTAAATGTTTATGTTTGTTTTGGATAATGTGTTTGGCGAAAGTTGATTTAATTGCATCTAAAACTATAAGAATATTTTTTCTAGTTGTTTAAGATATCTTAGATTTTCTTTTAATCGAAATGTAAAATCGAACTGTAGTTGTAGGTTTTCTATAAATGTCAAAATTAATAGAATTATTTGAATCGATACAAATATACGTATCTAGATAAGGAAGACAATTGTTTTGAGGAATTTCTAAAGTGAAATTTATTCTGTGATGTAAATTATTTAATTCTCGACAAAAATGAATATATTAATAAAACCAATTCATTTCTTAACTAATCTGGTTTCACAAAATTACAATCTTCACCATTCAATAAATTTAATTTACTAACTTCCAAAATAATTTCCGAAACTCAAGAAACATTTAGTTTCTTTAATAATATATTCTACAAACATCAAAATCTCAAACCCAAAAATTTCAAATTTATACTCTTTACCTAAAATACATAAAACCAACCATCCTATTAGACCAATAGTTAATTACAAATCTTCACCAACATACTTTATTTCTAAATTTCTATCTCACATTATATCAAAAGAAATTAATTTCAAACCATCTTATTCTATCAAAAACACAATCAAATTGACAGAAAACTTATCTAAATTAAAATTAGAACAACAAAATCTTTAACTTTAATATCTTTTGACATCGTTAACCTCTATCCTTCAATACCACCAGAAGAAACCATTCCTTTAGTATCCAATTATTTACATGATAGTGAATTGCCTAACTTGATAGTTTCAGATATAGATAAATTACTTAAATTTTGTTTAAATAATCAATTTTTCACTTTCAACAATCAATTTTTTAAACAAGAAAAAGGACTACCAATGGGTTCTCCTCTTTCACCTATTTTAGCTGAACTGTTTATAAATAATTTAGAAGTTAATTTTATTTCCAAAAAATTCTATTTTTAATAAAAATATTTTATTCTGGAATAGATACGTTGATGACATTCTTTGTATTTTCGAAGGTTCTACATCAGAAATTCATGTTTTTCTAAATTACTTAAATAATTTACATCACAGAATTAATTTCACTTTAGAAATTTCTCAAAACAATTGTCTTCCTTTTCTAGATAATATTTATATATTTGTATCGATTCAAATAATTCTATTAATTTTGACATTTATAGAAAACCTACAACTACAGTTCAAACAATTCCTTTTTCTTCAAATCACCATTTTTCACAAAAACTATCAGCGTTCTACTTTCTTTTCCACCGTTTATTCAACATACCTCTATCAGAAACAAATTTTAAAAAGAATTAGACACAAGTTTTCATATTGCTCATTTAAACCAATTTCCATTCAAAATTATTTTAAACATTTTTTAATAAATTTAATTATGTACATAATTTAAAAATCTAACAACATTAATTCCAATTAATGAAAAACGAAAAAAATAAATACATTTCAATTCGTTTTATTCCTGAATTTATTAACATAATTAAATATCTGAATAAATTAACTGATTATAAATTTGTCTACAAAGCTCCTACCAATTTAGCTAACATTTTTCACAAAAATTAAATATAAATAATAGTCTTGAATCAACCGGCATTTACCAACGACTATGCACTTGTAACAAAATATATATACAGGGTGGTCCAACTATACGACACGTCTCTCAAATAATTTTTGAGATATTTAAAAATTATAAAATTACAACATAAATTTGAAAAATTATTAAACTAAAGTGCTTTATGTGACGTATGAATCTTTATGCCTTATCATAGTAGTAGTGCCTTCGGTAATAAATGAAAACAATAACGTGCTAAAAAGTTATACAGGGTAGTAAAAATTGAATTAAATTATAGTCAAATTGAAAGGTGATAAACTCTTTTATTTTAAATGGAACACCCTATTCTGACATCACGAAACAATAGGCTTTTCGAATACCTATCGAACAGTATTAGGGTGTCCCATACCTAACTCAAATAGTTTCTGAGTTATTCGAGTTTATGTTGAAAGTTAATGTTAATTCCATTTAACAAGATTTAATTTTAGTGAAGGTGGCTGTGGCTGATGAATGAAAGGCATAGCGATTGTTTATTAACTACAAAAGATAAGATGTAACGTAAAAATGTAACAAAGCAAAATATTAACGTAAAACAAAGCGAACTAAACAATATTGAAAAAATTACTTAACATTAAATTAAATGTTCAAAACAGCGACCATTTGTCTCAATACCTAACTGAACACGTTTTTTGAATGATTCTTTAACATTCTCCAGCATTTGCGGTGTAATGCTCGCAAAAGCACCGCGGATTCTTTCTTCCATATCATTTGGTGTTGTAGGTGGATTATTGTAGACAATGTTCTTGACATATCCCCACAAAAAATCGGCACATGTCAAGTCAGGAGATCTGGCCGGCCAATTTTGGGGTCCTCCTCTTCCAATCCATCTATCCGGAAACATTTGGTTTAAATTGAACCGCACGTTATGATGAAAATGTGCTGGAGCACCATCTAGTTGAAACCACATACGTTGTAAAATATTTAGTGGAACATCTAGCAAAAGGTCGAGTAAATTTTCTGTGAGAAATCTGTTACAATTTTTGTCCATCTAAATGGCCTTCAAAAAGAATGGTCCCACCATACGCCCTCCGAGGATTCCTCCCATACATTAAGAGACCACCTATGCTGGTGGTTAAGTGTTCTTAAAAATGGGGATTTTGATCACAATAGTAGTGAAAATTATGCCTGTTGACGAAGCCGTTGTTGTGGAAAGTACATTCATCTGAGAACAAAACGTAATCAAAGAAATTTTCATCTTCCCTGCTTTATCTAGCGCCCACAAACAAAAATCAACTCTTCGACCAAAATCTATTTCCAAAAGCTCTTGATGCAGCTGCACGTGGTATGGATGCAAGTTATGGTTCTTTAAAATGCGCTGTACGCTGGTTTTACTGATTCCGGTTTCTGAATGAATTTTTCGCTGGCTCGTGTGTGGATTTTCAATTACGGATCCAATTACTGAGAACTGATTTTCTTCGTTGCCAGTTACGTACTTTGTGCCTTTTACTTTTTATAACTTACGGATCCATCCTGTAGAAAAACTTCTAACAGTCTTTGGAAAACATTTTGGTTAGGATGATTACGTGTCGGATATTTTTGAGCGTAAACTCCGAGGCTAATAAACAATTCCGGTCACACTCCCCGAGGACAAAAATCATGTCAATTCTTTCTTGTTTACTATAAGTTTTCATTTTAAATTCAATACTTCTTAATAAACGAGGATTTTAAAATACTTTGACAGATTAATGGTAGTTAATAAACAAACAAAAACAATCGCTATGCCTTTCATTCATCAGCCACAGCCACCTTCACTAAAATTAAATCTTGTTAAATGGAATTAACATTAACTTTCAACATAAACTCGAATAACTCAGAAACTATTTGAGTTAGGTATGGGACACCCTAATACTGTTCGATAGGTATTCGAAAAGCCTATTGTTTCGTGATGTCAGATATAGGGTGTTCCATTTAAAATAAAAGAGTTTATCACCTTTCAATTTGACTATAATTTAATTCAATTTTTTACTACCCCTGTATAACTTTTTTAGCACGTTATTGTTTTCATTTATTACCAAAGGCACTACTACTATGATAAGGCATAAAGATTCATACGTCACATAAAGCACTTTAGTTTAATAATTTTTTTCAAATTTATGTTGTAATTTTATAATTTTTAAATATCTCAAAAATTATTTGAGATAGGTATAGGGCATGTAACATCAACTTACTTTTATTTCAGGTCTACAATCCAAATTCGTTCTCAAATACAGGGTGTTCCATTTAAAAATGGCAACTTTGGCATTTAACTTTTTTTGACAAACCCTGTATATTAAAAAATATTTTAAATCATGCCCAAAAGACTCTGCATACATGTACAAAAATCGCCGCAACATATAGATGCGTTATCATTTGAGAGACCGTGTCGTATAGATTGGACCACCCTGTATTGATAAAACTAAAAGAACTTTTACAATTTGTTTAAAAGAACATCTAAGATATCTTAAACAACCAGAAAAATATTCTTATAATTTAGATGCAATTAAATCAACTTTCGCTAAACACATTATCCAAAAACAAACATAAACATTTAAATCATTCACTCATACATCCTTTTAAAATAACTAATTATAATAGACAAAGTTTAGATAAATTAGAATTAATATACATTAAAACAACAAATCCAAATTTAATAATCAATGATCAAACAAATTTTGACGATCTTACATTAAATTATCAAACAGAATTTTTATCCTCTTAATATATTTTATTTTAATTAACTCCAGATTCAAACATTTTACATACCTAGTTTATATTATTAAAAAAACCTTTTATTACAAACCAAATTATGATTTTCTAAATTTCCATGTAAACCAATTGTCATATTTAACGTTTGTAAAATAATTTTGACAACTTCTGAAGATGACTCACGATAATTTTTTGAGTTGAAACTAGTAAAATAAATAATAAATAAATATAATATTGGATTGCTCAAAGAATAAATAGTTTATATATATAAATAACCAATATTTAAAATAATATATTCTATTTTTATTCATAAAATTTTCATATTTTGGTTAAACTGTACGAAATTTTTAGTGAAAGTATATATACCTTAAATCCGGAGTTTATATAAGAAGTGCTGATACATACCGATGTTTTTTGAACCCAGTTGTGCATTCTCGTCGCGTCTAATTTAAAGCTACCAATATTGTAATTAATTTTACTTCATGTTTAATTACTATACAACGCTATTAAGAACTTTTACAATTCACGAGTATGCGACTAATTTAACAACATTATTACATGATTAACGATTATCGTAAGCGATAAAAAATTCTAAATTTTACTTAAATAATGAAAAACAAAAAAAATAGTCGATAGTTTTAACACCTACATTAACGTGAGGATTATTTCTGTCGCATTGTCTACATAATGATTGCAATAAAGTTATAAACATTAATCGACAACAAACTATACACATTTTATTGATGACATTCTTTGTGCCAACTCTTAATTATTGTTTCTATAAAAGTTTACTAATCTCATGTAGTACGTGTATAAAAAAAGTTGTTTTCGGTAATTTTCGTTACCTACTTGTTCTAGTTTTTGTAAAATCGTCTCGAGTTTGATCGGTAGCGGAAGTACTATTTAAAATAGTATATGTACAAATTTGACTTTAGTTTGTCAGAACAACAAATAAAAATATTTATGATTTTGTTTCTGGAAAAATCTGTTATTTGAACAAGATAAATGTAAATATTGACAGGATTAAAAGAAACTGGACACAATATTTAAAGCTAAACAAGATACCGTAACAGATCAATTTGTTATGTTGTGGTCACTTAAGAAAATTGACCAAAACTGTGGTTTATTTTGTAGAAAACCGATCGTTTTCGGTCAATAACCTTAAGGGGTATTTTAGCTAAACTAAAGGTCATCGAACAAATTATGGGTTTATTTATTTATTGCGGTCCTGCAATAAATGTATTTACTAGGTAGGTTAGACAAATTGCACTTTAAAAATGGTTTACTAGAGAAAAGAAAATGTAAAAATTTTGCTGCGGCGGGCGTGCTTAATATTAGTTTTGACTGTCATAAAATATAAGGACCGATAATGTCGGACAATTATTCGAAAGTACAACGAACTTTAAGCTTTTGGCGGTAAAGTCCAATGACATTCAATTTCGGCTTTTCTTTTGAATTCGTTTTTCAAAAATTTTTGCAAAGCTAGTAATTTATACGGTACCTCGATAACTACTTACTGCACAAAAAAATATGTAAGCGACTTGTGTAAAATTAAGTTGGAACCAAATTTTATTTAACGTGAAATTGTAATCATACTATTTCCAAAAAATGGTGCTCTAAAAACCAACAATACCCTTCTCTAAAGTGCCTTTTTCGCTGGAACTATATTACTCACAATACTATAATCAAATTATAGTTATAGAAACTACAATAGATGTTTTTTTTTTTTATAATTAATATGGTATCCATGCTTGTTTATACAGTGTGTCTACTTAAGTTCTGAATCTTCTAAAATGTAAAATATAATTATTAGATATTAAATTTTTACAGTCGTATACACGGTTTGTCAAAAAGTATGAAAAAAAGTAGGTTTATATTTGACAATATCAAAATTTGTTATTGATAAAAGTTTATCAGAACTAAAAACTACGTCCAATGAAATAAATGATATTCTTCTCTTTTTTGTCTCCAATAACTATGCAAATGTAACTGTATTGACAGAGAAGGCGGACATGTTGAATCATTTCGTTGACGTATTTTATTTTAATGGTGTATTAACTAATTTTTTAAATTTGCTTAATCTTTTTTCTAAACGGAACAGAAAAGTTATCATGCTTGTAATCAATGTTCCGTATTGATAATTAGAGTAAAGTTTAAAAAAAAATTTTTTAAGTAGATGAATGTAATTGCACATCAAAACATAGTTTTTTTATTCCGAACAACTTTTCATAATTACGGTTTTCGATATTAGTACGACTAAAGATACTTTACTCGTGTACCTAACTCATAATTTTTGTTAAAAACCTCGTATACGACTGGAAAAATGTAAAATAACATTTTTTCGTAAAATTAATGATAAAAAAGGTTTCCATATGCTGCCAACTTAAGTAGACACACTGTATATTGGTTGTTTTATATGCAGGGTTTCTATAAATGATGGTCTCATCAGGTCAGCGATGGAAAATATAAAAAAATTAAATTTTGCAGCTAAAATTGATAGTGAATTAATTTATGCTAATGTAACCATCTGTCAGATATTTAATCATTCCGTGGTAATTATGTTGTTAATTTTGTTCATTTAATTGCCAATTTGATGAGACAATCATTTATAGAAACCCTGTATTATTAATTGAAGCTTTAAGCAATCCAATATTTGTTATTATTATTTATAATTATACTATAACTAGTTTTAACTCAAAAATACTACATAAGCCATAATCAAAATTACAAATTATTTGACCAACGTTTTATGACAATTGGTGGGTCATATGGAAATTTAGAAAATGTAGAAATGGTTTGCAATAAAAGGTATTTTTTAAATATAATTTAGGTGCATAAAATGTTTGAACCTGGAATTAATTTAAAAATTTTGACTATCTTACATTAAAATATCAAAATGAAATGTTTGTCTCCATAATATTTTTTAAAAATTCAGGTATCCAGAACAACCTTATTCTGAGCCCTCATTCAAATTTAATTTCTAAATTCAAAATTCTACAAATTTAAAATTTTCCTTAATTTTAGTCATCGGTGTAACATAATATATTTTTTATTGACTCTGATAAAATTTTAAAAATAAATTTTTGTTTTTAGAATAAAAAATAACTGGAGCTGTTACCCTGGCCAGCAAAAGCCCAGATTTTAACATTATCGAAAATGTTTGGGCTCGAATACTTGCTGTTATCCGAAGACAACAAGGGCCAAATTTTATACCAGTAAACCGTAATGCACTAATTGCAGCCATTGATACCGCATGGGAAACGATTAATATTAATTATATTGATACCTTGATAGCGTCAATGAGCAGACGCCTCCAAGAATGTATCAATAATAATTCATTATTGATTTCTTATATTTATTTATATAGTAATACCTTTATTTAAAAAAAAAGTTTTCATTTAATTTTAAACTATAACTTGGTATCTTAATTATAATTATGTAATAAATTCTTGTCAAAAACTAAATATATACGTTGACAATAAGAATTGCCTTAGTTTTTATTTTCACTTTTTATATTAACTACAGAAAAAATGAAACGTCATAAAATATACATTTTGTAAGGACTAAATATTATGAATAGAGAGTTTAATGATTTTTTTTAATAACTTACAATAATTAGTAGGTTAGATTTATTTAAAAATAAGTAATAATCAGTCAACCCAAATAACCATGTTTAGTTTTTGATTTAATTTAAAAGTTATTGCTTGTAGACGTTTTTAAATCAAAATTATTTCTAATTTTATTTTGTAAACATTTCCTAAACAAAATTTTGATTCGATAATTAATCGAGCTATGGTGTTTAATTAGCGATACCTTCAAATATATTCTTTAAAGAAAAAATTAAGTAAGCAACGTAAATTACCTATTTTCTAAAACGTGCTTAGTGTAATGATTCATTCTACAGTCCTTCTATAAGATAACCCCTGCTGAGACTACCTGCTGTTAGAATTGTAAATGATACCCTTAAGCCCGCTTCACAATGTGCAAACTTTTGTTTACAGAAATTGTGGTGTCCAAGTTTTAAATTTCATGAGTGTACCATATGAATAAATAACATTTATCAACCACCACGTTGCAAAATCAAAAATTATTCCATTTCATAATTAAAAGCTAATTAATTACTAATTAAATGGTGTGCTGTCAAATTAAGCGTTTGATGTTTTTTTTTGGTAAAATGTGTATTGTCGAATTAAGCTCCCGATATTATGTTGACAAAATGTGTGGCAGTTCCACGTAAAGATCAAGCTGTAACCCTCACGTGTATAACCGTCTACGACTTTTTTATTAGCTCAGATAAAAATTTAAAAATCAAAGAAGTATTAAAGAATTACCAGAATATTTTTCATTTATTTATTTACTCGTATTGTAAGTACATTACCACCACTATCAAGTTGAAACCATCACATTGCATAATCAAAAGTGATTCCACTTTATAATTAAGGATTAATTAGATGCGAATTAAATGCTCTATTGTCAAATTAAGCCCTCAATGTTTTTTTAGTAAAATTTGTTTCAGTTGTAGCTTGTGATCAAGCTGCAACCTCCACACAAAAAATCAAGAAACAAGTGTTATTTTAACAAATTGTTTAATCAAGAGTTAAAAGCTAATTAGATGCTAATTAAATCCCTTATTGCCAAATTAAGGGCTCGATGTTTCTTTGGTCAAATGTGTAGCGGTTTCAGCTTAATATAAAACTGCACTATTAATTTAAAAAAATGTTTGCGCAAGAATTAAGAGCTAATTAAATTCCGTATTTTCGAATGAAGCTCTCAATAATTGGTTGGTAAAATTAATTTTTTTTAAGTCGCCTTTAAATAAAGGACTCTTTAAGAAAAACAAACATGTTATTATTATTATTATTATTATTATTATTACTATTATTATTATTATTTTTATTATTATTATTATTATTGTGGAATAATAACATCCTCCTGAACTTTCAATGTTTTCATTTTTTAATGAATATACACAACGTTTCAATTGCTATACTATCTGCAATCGTCGTCAGGTCAATACTGAAACATATAAACTTAAATAGCAATTGAAACGCGTGCTACGCGCCGACGAGTATACTATGAATTCATAGTCCAATCGTAATAATACGATAGCCCTATATACAATCAAGCACATTGGTTCTGCTGCCCATTTTGTATGAACAAAAATTTTTTTACGTTCATCGCTCAACATCATTTTTACTTTAACAAGGATATGTGCGAAGCCCACGTTAGTTTGTCATCAAAAGTCATACCAAAAACTTTGCATGACGCAGACATTTTAAGACACGGTCTTTTATAAACAATACTGGATCATAGTTCAGAGTTCTAAGCCTAAAAAAGTGCATGGAGCTAGTTTTTTCTTCAGAAAATATAAAACCTAGGTTTTCTCCATGTTTAATTATCTTATTTACAGACTCCTGTTGTTTGCGTGTTATTTCTCCTACACTTTTACCCGAATACATGATCGCCAGGTCATCTACATATAGACATTTATGAACACATGGGTCTACATCTGCAGCCAAGTCGTTAACAGCAATAGCAAACAAGGTACAGCACAAGGTGGAACCTTTGAGTACTCCATTTTTCAGGATACAAAAGAAGACAGGTGGTTCTCCATTCTTACTCTCGAAATGGGGGTGCGTAAAAACGATATAATGAAATTCAGCATGTTGGTGAAGCTGTGAAGTTTTGTGGCAAACAACTGTTCTCGAAAACTGTTCCAGTCCGTCTTCTCAATTTTCCATCTTGCATTGACATATCTTACCGCTTTCGGACAGCGTTAGGCTTGTCGGTTTCTGTAATAATCGGAAAGTGGTCACTACCGTATACTGAGAGAATATGGTCACAGAATAATAAATATATTTACTGCGTTCATACAGAAATTTTACTGAGCGACATTTTTGGTCTCGCGCTGTACCCACGCGCAGCCAGGAGTAGCCAACGTGTAACGAAAGTAAACTCGCCAATTTTTGATTGTACGGTATATCGGATGCTATTAGAAATCTTTCCCTGATTTTGCACAAACATATAGCTAACATTATTATTTATGTCGTGCAGGAGCTATTTTTTTAAATTTTTGTCTTCAATGTATTTAATTTAATTAAAACGTAAAATAATAGAAAAATTTATTTTTTATAAGCCCAAATTTCGACTCCTGCGCTACATAGACAATAATTTTCTGACAACCCTACTTTTTTTAATTTTTTTTAAAATCAATGAGAAAATTAACATTATGTAAACGATAAATACTGAAAACTCTTGGAGAATTGTGAAATCTATGTACTCGCGGGCGAATTTTTCTGAGCGCAACAGGCCAGACTTGGAAGCCGATTAATATTAATAGATAAATAATATATATTGTTGATATCAATTTTTTGTACATGACGTGCATTTTAAACAGTTTTAAAAACAGAAAAAACGACAAATAGCTATTTATGTAACAAAAAATAAAAATAGTGAACCGCCTACTAGAAATATGAAATTGTCCAGAGTGATAAAACAGCTTTAACCGCCATGCCATTTATCCTTAAAACATTGAGCATTTACTTAGAGGATAGAGTTTTCAATTAGTATCGAATTAGCCCTTAATATATGCTTAAATTTTTTACAAATTAATAATTCATGCTTAGTTTTTAGGCATTTTTCCAAAAAAATATTAAACGCTAATTCGACAAAATAACGATTGATTAACGATTAATTTTAAATAAACAAATATTAATTATACAAATTAATGGTTAATTTTAGTTTTTACACGTGGAGGTTAGAGCTTGATTTCCTCTCGGAACCGCCACACATTTTACCAACCAAACACCAATCGCTTAATTTGACAATACAACATTTAATTAGCCCTTAATTTTCTCGTAAACAATTTTTCAAAATAACGCTTCCTTCTAGATTTCTGGGTGTGCAGATTGCAGCTTGATCATAAGTTAGAACTGCCACATGTTTTTCGAAAAAAAACATTGTGCATTTTATTTTACAACAGGCTACTTAATTAGCAACTAATTATCCCTTAATTCAAGCGCGATTGATTTTTTAAAACATCGTTTTCTTTTTAGTTTGTAGGAGTGACGGTTGCAGTTTGATCTCAAGCTAAAACCGTCATACGTTTTACCAAGAAAATATCGAGTGCTTTATTTGACAATATGGTATTTAATTTGCCTTTAATTATCCCTTAATTCTTGCGTGAACTTTTTTTCAAAATTACGTTTTCTACTTGTTTTTGGGTGTGACGCTTACGGTTGCAGTTTGATCATAAGCTAAAAACGCCACTCTTAATTTTTTTAAATGAAATTAAATATTAAAAATGTCTTCCATCATCTTCCAAACAATAGTACACATTTTGAAAGTCTTAGATAGTGATCTGATGGCAGTTTCTCTTTATTACTTTCCTGAGTTCCTCCAACGATGCTGGTTGAGATTCATACACTTCCTGTCTAGAACAAGAAAAATTGAGTGGTGTCTAGTCAGTCTGGCCATTCCATTAGACCCCTTTCAGTTATTTGAAAAACGGTTATTAAAAAAATGGCCAAATAGTTGTTGCATAATGTGGAGGTGTTCTATCAAATTTGTTATAACTCGTTCAGTAATTTTTCTAAAACGATAAAAAGGTTGGTAGTGTACCCACTATTTGTTGTCACACAGTATATGTTTCTTAAAATTTCATTTCAAGAAAAGTATCCAAATAATTACGAAATTTAGAGAAACGATCTTGAGAGAGCCGCAACGTGCCTTAGATTTTTATGAACTCAAAAGATAAAAACTAGAGCATTTACATAAATAATGGCAGAAAATGCATCGTCCATAGATAAGAAATTAAATAAAGTTAAACAAAAATTAAGTAATATGTATAGAAGCATAAATGAACAGAATGAAGTTTTATAATATACTGTTTGACGTGATAAAACAAATTATAAACAATAAAAAATGGGGAGGAATTAAAATAAGAAAAAAAAAAAAAAAAAAAAAAAAAAAAAAAATATTAAAAAAAAACATTATCAAAAAATGAGCAAATTGATGAATAGAAAGTTGAATAGTAAAAATAAAGAAATAAATTATAAACTGAAGTTAAACGCCAACAACCAAAAAAGAGACAAATTTGACAACAAAGTAAAATAAAAACTAAAAAGAATATTTACTATGAGATGAATGTTCCGTTTTTTTTTCGTGACAATATTTGACTAATATTTTATTTTACTGTTCGTGAGAGAGAAATTTGCTCACGAGCGTAAGCGAGTTACTAATCCCCGAACAAAAAAAAACTCAAATAGTAATTGTTTTTTCTGCAAAATGAGAATAAAATAATAAAAGAACCACTTGACGTTTTAATATGTGATAAGCAAAGTCGACAATACAGATTTCCATCAATCTGATGCAACAACTTAAAACCGAAAGTAACCTTCATTATTAGAGATAAAAGTAACACTTTTACACTATGGCAACCACTACAAAAAGCTCACTTTTATTTGTACTATATAAGTAGAATTTTTTTAATGAATGTGAGAACATAGCAACTGTCTATGAGGTGGCAGCACTGCAATCGCTTGCTTATGAACATCCACACGATGCGTTGAAACTTTGTAGCTGCTCCCAGTGATTTTTTAAACTTTAGTTCAAAATACCCAATACTGATGAGTTTCAAAAAATTGAAACATGTGTATGTATAGGTGCAATTACCACTGGCTACTACTTTTATTAGGTTATTTTTATTGCTTTTGCTTTTTTTTTGTTTTTTTTTTTTTTTTTTAAAAAATTTTTTTATTATAATTAAAAAAAAATTGTTGTATTTAAATAAAAAATTTAAAATATAAAATTATTTTTATTTTTATTAAAATAATAAAATAAAGGATAAAAATCGTTATTAAATTAATTAACTCAATTATGAAAATTAACAAATGATAAAGTGCGAATAAAATGATTTGAAGTTTTTTTTTAAATCTCAATATTTAAAATCTAGCATACAACGTCTGCTTTAAGAAGCAAAAAAAGTATCCAAAAATTTAAATCGCCTGAAGGCAAGGTTTGAAATACAAGGTTATTTAATTTATTGGGTAAATAATCTTGACATATCATTTTACGTATGGTGGTAACCTTTTACAAAAAAAAATTAAGGAGGTGTCTTTACACTTGTAATGTTCTAAAACGAAAAAATGGTTATTGCTTTGGGAAGAACCGAATAGACAAATAGTAAGACTGTGTACCGAACAACAAGTGAGAGCTCTTATGAAGATTGAAGAAATTGGTCTTCAAAACTTGGTTTAACTTATCATCTAATATTTAAGATTTTAGTCACCGGTTTAGTGGTGCATGTTTTTACTGGAATGAATTTTTTTCAATCAAATTTGTGCCAAAATATTTGCATGATAGAGTGTATTACAATTTTTTAAAAGTAAAATTACAAAAATTCTTATTTCCAATTTTTATGTTTAAAATTAAACCCACACTTTGTAAATTATTGAGATGCACTTTTATTTTTAAGGGTCAGTTTCATAATCAATTTAAAAGGTCGACGGTTTATTTCAATGTCTCTCTAAATAAATTTGGGTTTTAAGTTAAATGTAATTTAAAAAAATTGAATTTGATTGTTTAAATTTTAGGTAATTGTAATTTGTATTTAAAAAAATTCAAAAAGCCGATGGCAAAAGACTGGAGGAATCAAAAACCCGGATATAAAAAATTTTGGAAAAAAAGCCGGTGGAAAAATGATGCTGAAAAATAACCAGGATAAAAAAGAAAGCCGGTTGAAAATGCCTATAAAAATCTATATCATCGTATGAGACACTATTAGATTTCTTAGAATTACGGTTCTACAATCGGGAAGCCATACTATAATTTTCATAATAACAATCTTAAGAAAATACAACAAAGGTTTTTAGAATTACTGTATTTCATAAAACTGAAGTGTATTCAGTACATAATTAACCATGTAGCTTATGTCTGCATTCATGGTATACTTAAACACACTCTTTTAACTATAATTAAAAATAAAACCCCAATTATATAAAGATAAATGTACTTATTGTTGCGTTTCCCTTTTGGTACACTTATTGTCTACGGGATAACAAACGTTATTACTATTGCTATTATTATTATTATTATTATTATTATTATTATTATTATCCTCCATTATATCGTACAACTGATCCGCCTTTTTTTCTTCAGATTTTTTTTTCTGACGGTTTATGATTCCTGGTTGTTTTATTCTGCCAAGCTCACCGCATACTTCATTCTATTAGAAAAATTATTTTTTCAATTATGGAAGAAGAGAATATGAGTTCTTAAAATTTAAATGTTTTCTCTTACAGTTTTTATTTGTTAGAACTTATTTACGCTTAAATTAAAAAAAAATAATTTTTTTTCAATATGTATAAGTAGTAGTCAAGAGTTAAAATTTAGGAAAAAAAACACAAACCAACCAGATCACTTAGAAATACATAAGTTTTAATTAAAAAAATTAAAGATGATTATTTTAGAATATTATGTATAAGAAATAGTAAACTTCTCTAAGGTGTCTTTTTGTTTGTACGTTTTTAGTAAAGATTCAAGTCAAACTCATTCAGTACTTTGAGATATTGTGTTTAAAACCAATTATTTTTATTAATAATTAAAACAATGGTTTGACTGTAAACAAAATCCCATCTTTTCCAAATTTTATTTCCACGGATTTGCTCGGATTTTTAAATATTTTTCTATAAACCAATATTTTAATTAAAAAAAAATGTGCCCTACTTTTTAATTAAATGGGTTAATTTGATTATCCGTTTACATAATTTCATTAAAAAACTCATAATTTATTATTAGTGTCAACTGTGATTAAATACCATTGTTCACAAAACATGTGTGCCCTAATCGTTATGAAAAACTGCTTCTAAGCGTTGATTGCCATAACTGTTAGACTGATTACGATCTGGTTCAGTCAGAGAGTTAGAATTGATGTTTATTTTTAACCAACAACGGTAAATATGTGCACGAAATTTTTTTAGTTTAAAAAAGTATGACATATTTGTCAAATTTGGAATCCACGAATCTTAAATGCTCATATCTATTCAATATTCAAATATTTTTAAAAGAAAACCAAAAATATGAATTCAATATCTTTCTTATTTTCCTTTGGATGTTAGTGAAAAAATCGACGTGGTTGCCAAATATTTAATTCACGAATTTGATGCGCTGGTATCAGAATTCAAATAATAATATTTGGCATCAACGGATTTTCAAACGGTGGCAGTACCAAATTTTTTTCTTTAAATGTTAGTATCAGTGATTAACTCAAAACATCGAGCTATCAATAGATTTGGATGTTTTCATCTTTATATTTAAGAAAATTGTACTTTATTGTTAAGTCATAAACGTAAAAGGAAACCCCATTACTATAAAATATATAATGTGCTCAGTATAAAATATTTTCATTTTAAAAATTTCCAAAACACTTTCATTAAACGCATTGGCATTGGTCGTGACGTCAATCCATGTATATAACTCAAAAGTTACGTAACTGCGTGCCTGCATGTGGGTGTGTGTGTATGCGTATATGTAGATAATTAGGGATGGCAGTTTATTTATTTCTTTTTTTTATCGTGAGTAAAAACAAGCTGCTGAAAAAACAATAGCATACAAATAAACAACCCATATTATGTTATTTATACGAGAATTGACGTCACGAAATAGACGACCTGTTCCAGCGCCAATTTTCAATATTTGAATTAAATACACTTTTTAGATAGTAAATTAAAAAAAAAACTGTCGAACGTCTTTTATGTGTATAGGATTCGATTTTACACATTTCATAAAATTTAGAAAACACCGAACTGTAAACGGTTGGGTGTTAACATTTTATGTTACTCTTCAAAGTGTCGTAAACTCGATAATTTTTCAACAACTGTACTTAAACTGATGAAAAACTCTTAAATCAAAATGGTGCCGAAAGGTTGATGGAAAAAAAATCTATTTAAACAATCAAGTTTTTGCATTTAATTATTATGTACAGCATAAATACCACTAAACTTTTTTTATATACAATTAGCATCAAATAATATCAATTTATATTGCGCTATAACTAAGTACTGTACAAAGACTTATATTATTATTAGGTTATATCGGAGTATAACAATACTAATTAACCTCTTATACTACTTAACACAAAACATAATTTAGATTTTCAACAAATTTTAACACATAAATAACTTTAAGTTTCTGATTTGTACGGTTTAAACAATTTAGGTTTTTCCGGTATCGAAATGTTCGTATGATGTTCTTTAGCCGGTATTAGTAAGCCTTCCGGTGCCGGACTAAGACTTATGTCGGAATGCGTAGGTGATACCCTAGGCGATAACTTTGTATGTCCATCCATTTTCATCGGATACGGTGAAAAATCCAATCCTAAGTTAAGATTTAATCCCTGCGGAATCGGATGCTGAGGTGGTAGACTTTGAGGCACAGACGTAATATTTTGATTCAAGTTTAAGGCTGGGTTTGATAACGGGATTCCTGCTTGTGGAAGACCAAAACTTTGGCTCCAAGGGTTGTAACGCGGGTAATGATGGGGATACACTGGCGGCGGCGGCGGATAATGAAGCGGTAAGCTGGACGCGGCGGCTTGAAGCAACGATGCAGCAAAGGCAGGATCGGTGTATACGGCCGCGTATGGCCACGCAATCGCCATTCGTTGTCTTTTGTCTTTCATGCGACGATTTTGAAACCAGACCTACAATAAAACGAAAAAAAAGGTGATAATTACAAGATGAAAATAATTTATTAAGCGCAAACAGTTTCTCAGTATACATATTGTAAAAATGTTAATTTAAATACCGCCTTGATCTTAAGTAGTTAGCACTTCATAAAACATATGATTCGAACTTATCTGTGCATTAGGCTACTGCTTTATAATAAACTCTTAAGTTGTTCCAAAATAGAAGCTAAAGTAGCAACTCGATGTTTTATACTTGAACAAAGCGGCTTCTTTGATGTGTTAAAAGCTGTATTAATGTCTTATTTGGCCTGTAATGTGTTAATTGTCTCCGGCGGACATTTTAAATGTTTAATGACCACAAAACACGCATAAAACGTTCTTCATTGCTTTATGTTTTAAATTAAATAAATAATATGATTGCATAATTAACGCGAAATTAACATCTTACTCCGACCGTCGCTAAATCTACTGTTACATTTATCTGCACTATAAGAACAGCATGTATTTACCTTTATTGTACTCTCCGGCAAGTTCAACTGAGCTGCTAATTCACACCGTCTCGGCCTCGAAACGTAATTTTCTTTATAAAATTCTTTTTCTAATCTTCCTAATTGTTCTCTTGTAAAGGCAGTACGGTATCTTCGTATATTAGGATCAGCCTGTACGGGACTATTCGAAGTATTCAATTTCGTTTCCGACGATAACGGACTGTTACATTCTATATGACAACAAAAACAAACATTTAAAATCGGAAGAAGAAAACAAAAATCAACCCCTCGCGGAAGTTAAAACTTAAAAACGATCTGGTCTTTTCCGTATCCTATCTATGGGTATGGATTGTCTAGACATTACAAGTGGTTACCGGTGTATAAAACCCCCCCGAAATGGATTTACATTTAAAGGAACCAAACTTTAAGTGATTTGGCGACACGTTTCCGTTTTTCAATAACAAAAACTATAGAGGAAACACGTTGATTTTTAGGAACGCACTTATAGGGTGGTCCGTAATTGATAAGTACCTTTTTTATAATGTTGCGTGCTATTTGGAGATTGCGGCGGACTCGGTTGATTATGATGTTGATGTACGTTATAATGCGGCGGTATGACGTCCAAAACGACTGGATTATTTTTATTTGGTTCTTGTTGATGATACATCCTGAAGGTATTTTGCATGTGAACTACGACGCAAAAACACTCACAAATCACTAAATTAAAACGACGCCGCACGAAATTACGATGTTGTGTATTAAAGTTACCACCAAAAAGGGTAGCAAGGAAATAATACTGCTGAGTGATAGTCTTCCGAAGTCTTGTAAGTTTGGGGCTATGCGAGGCGGAGTTTCTAAACGCCCTGGTTGGCTGCGGTGTGACGTTTCCTGATTGGTTATTCCACGTCGATGTACTTATTTCGATCTGGTTTTAGAACCATTTTCGTACAAAACAGTCCTTATGGCCTCTTAGTACATGTCGGAGCGTATTAAACAGATATATGGACCATTTTCGGCCTTAATAACAAAGATTGTGCACTGCAAAGCTTAGCTTATTCCATATTGATTATATTTTTTATTACTTCTATAAAGATGTTTTAGTACTTTAATTTTATGTTAACTTTAAGACGTAATTTTATTTAAACTTTTAAATACTGAAGTCGGGCATTTCTCAAACCAAATTTTTAATTAATTTCGAGAATTAGAATTTATTTTAGAAATAATTGAGATATGTTAGGTACGTTCCTGTATATACGGATGCTATTTCTTACGCATATGAACTCCGTCGGACGTCGAAAAACCTTTTTCCATTAAAACAGTAAGTATATAAAATATCAATCAGTTGATTATTATAATAATAATGGGCATTGTTATTATGAAGTGTGAGTAAAAAGTCTGGAATTAATTCGATAAAATGAAAATAATTGAATTTACTGAATACATATTTGTCGCATTTCGATAGTCTTTTGTTTTCGTACCGTAATGTCATTTTTTATAAAGCCACTCTACATTTTTAGTCATATTTGGATAGTGCTTAAAAATTACTAATTAATTTTTGTACTATAGTACCAATAAGCAACCTTCATACTTCTCGAGACAAATTGCGTTTGAACTATAAACCAAAACTCAAAAAAAAGAAAAAACACATATATTTTTCAAAAAAAGAACTAATAATCAAATTCAAATTCAAGAAGTATGAATGTCATAATGGTATACATCAATGAATTCGCAATTCTAAACACTATCCAAATATGAGATAAACAATATAAATTGCCATTAAAAATGAATTGACGATGACGTCATAGTATCAAAACTACCCTAATGTAAGTTGGAATCAATAAAAAAGAATTTTCAATTATTCATTTTAGAGAAAAAAGTTATTGAAACTAAAAGGCCAAAAATACAAAAATATGATGTAAATGATTGTCATTCTTAAAAAGGTGGTTTATGGTTAGTAGGATAAACCTCTAAATAAACAAAAGGAAATACAACTTAAAAATGGGTTGGTAGGTGCTGTAAAATACATTGTAATTATCTTTTTTGCATAATTACTGATGCCGATCTAAATAAAAGAAAAAAATTCATTGTTGCCAACTAAGCTGATGTAAGTGTAACCATTGTCACCGGTAATAAACTTATTTATGATGTTTTATGATGTTTTGTTTACTAAGATTACGAATTTTACAAGAATCGGTGACCTGTGTTCAAAATACTTTTTATGAAAGTTTACCTGCTGCACTGGCTGCGGGCCATTTGAAATGTATTCTGGGATGCACTGACGTATAAAGATATTTTGATAGCAAAAAATTTTTGACTATGAATGAAAATTGAATTTTTTCTTCAAGCGACGTTAAAACGGCATATTATTGAACTATATTGGCAGACGTTAAATATGCTTTTTGCTGTCTAAAAATTAAAAGAAACATTTGTTTTGTTTTCACATTTATTTAGGTTGGTATCACGTTTAGGTCATATTATTGTGAACGTGACACTAAAGTACCAACTTGATTTTTGTCGATTTCATTATAACACATGAAAACCAGCAAAAAATAGTATATTTTACTTCTAATTAAAAATTGTTGAGATCCCAATAAAATATGAATAATTCACCTGGTACCAAAACAGTAAATACATTCAAGGGTACGGGAAGTATCAACTTTTAACACCAAAAACTGGTTGCCAATGAGAATAGCAATTTGAAGAGATGCTGCCTGTTTCGCACAAAACTCCACATCGCTACGACACTAACAAAAGTGCGAAATAGCGTTCAGAGTGACCAAAAGCTACTTATATACATTGCGTGGCTCACAATTTGAATTTAGTAATTCAGGATGCCGTAAAGTGTTCTGTTGAAATTCAGTCCTTTTTCAATAATTGAGGAAATATATGTATTTTTTGGTAAAAGCTTACCGCGGTGGGACATACTTACAAATATAACAGGAGATAGTGAAATGACTTTAAAACGATTGAATCCAACGCGCTGGGCTGGCCGAGTAACTTCTCTACTAGCAGTGAAATTAAGGTACTTTGACATAATCAAAGCACTGGACAAGATCATTTTGTGTGCTAACAATAGAAAAGACGAAATTGAGCAAGCTAAAAACATTAAGAACAAAATTTCTTCTTTTGAGTTTGTAATTCAATGTATTATGATGGAAAAAATATTGGGCCAAGTAAATTTTGCATCAAAATATTACAAGCTCAAGATATAGATATTTCAAGAGCTATCGAGTCCTTAAAACATATTTATAGTACTCTAAGTAAATTGAGAAATGAGTACATAACTATTAAAAATGAAGCATTGGAACAAGCTAAAAAATGGGGCATAAATGAGGAGTTTAAAAAAAAAAGAAGAACGATGCCTAAACGCAATTTTGATGAACTTGCTTTGGATCACCGTTTTGAAAGTGACGAGGAACACTAAAGTGAACATTTATCTCAAAATTTTTTGACGTTGTATGTGTGCAGTTGAATGATAGATTCAATGGTTTGTACAAAGTTTGGGAACTTTTAACTTTTAAATCCTCAAAAATTGGTGACACTTTCAATCGATGAACTTGAACGATACTCGAACATTCTCATTCAACATTACAAAGAGGATATCTCTGGTGATTTTATTATCCAAATTGTGAATTTAATGTCCATTTTGAAAACCGAAATTAGCAAACTGAAAACAATAAAAGAGTTAGCCGAGTTGTTAATTATAAAATATAGTGTAATTGGTTCGTGCCACAGTAGTGTAATAAGTGTTTATTGTTGTTCTTAACCATACCAGTAACCACTGCAACATCGGAAAGATCATTTTCGAAGCTAAAATTATAAAAATTTCATGCGTACAACAATGACTGAGAAAAGGCTAAGTGATCTAGCTATTTTGGCAATAGAAGCAGAAGAAGCCTCAAAATTGGAGTTAAAGATGTCATCAAAGTTTTCGCCGAGACCAAAGCCCGACGAAAGATATTTGAATAATTATCGAAAATATTTTATTATTGTATCACTTACTCCATTTTCATTTTTTTTTATATACTTACACTTTTAAACATGTAACGCAACTATTAATTAAAATTTATTTCAAGTCGTAAAATTCTAAACACATTATGGGCGCAATCGCCCGACTTATGAGTGCAGTGCAGGAGTAACGACTTGAGGCTGTAGATCAATTCAGTGGATTCGTTGCATTTGAAAACTATACAAGATACTGGTTTGAAATATTGCCACTAACATATTAAAGTGACTAATAAAGTAATGTTTATAATTTTCAAAATATGGCGTTGTCAAACTAAATTATAATGTAATTAAGCTTTTTAACGTAAAGGCAATAGCATACCTAAATAGATTAATGAAAGTATTGTACGATTTTGTTTAACTGTTTAAAAATATTTAATGTTGGAAAAATGCAACCCGAACTAAAGAAAATCTATAATTTAAACGAACCGCTAACGTATCGGCGTTCGATTGGTTATTTAAATTCACAGAATGTCACGAGTAATGACTAATAAGGTGCTAACCATGAATATTAATTAACTTGCACAGCAACTCCATCTGTGGGATTTTATCAACCACGGCATTTTTCTACAGCCTTAACTATACACAATGATCCTGCCAGTTACATATTCTAAATAAATCGATAGACGAAATCTGCACTCATATGTCGGACGGACTTTATATAATCGGTATAATAAATTATAGTAAAGCGAAGTGATAAATAAATTTATTTTATTTATTTTAATATATTTAGAAGGAACAAAATTATTGATGTTATTTTATCAACAAAAATTTGTTATTCAACTTATTGAAAGGGCAAAAAAAAAATTTTGCGGGGGGGACCAAAATTTGAAGTTCCGCCACTGCAGAGTGTGTAAGTGTGTAAGAGAGTATTCAGATACCATAAGTATACCTAGTGTTCCAATAATACAAAATCCTTAAAACGATTCAACTTACCTGCGGTTGTTTAAGACCGACGTGCACTCGCGCTCTTAAATGTTTTAAAGTTGGAATTCAAACTTAAAATTTGGGTTAAAAAAGAAAAATAATTCAATTAAAAGCTATAGATAATCAAAGTTTTTTTCCTTTCACAAATTTTTTTGTATAGTTAATATTATTATCGTATCTCAGTTCCAGTACCTTAGTTAGCAGATTAAAAAACTGAAATTACAAAGAACTTTTATTGAAGAAAAATGGGTGAAATGAATATTTCCAAGAATTTGAAAATGTATGTAAGGCCGGATTCTCATCGGATCGGACCGATCACAATCGTCCAGATTTGGATCGCGCGATGAAGGTCGTGCACATAATCGTAAATGCGTATGTGTTCACTGACATGACTTCAGTCGTGAACAATTTCAGTCAAGTGACATTGGTCGTCCATGACGCTGCTTGCAACGTCTTTGTCGGCAGTCGGCTTACGATCGGCAACCGAGTACAAGTTTGTTCTTGTTATGAAAACACTTTATTAGGTAGTTTAGAACACTACACAATATTTCCACTGCGAACGAATGGCACCTGACTCACTCAAAAAGTAATGTGCAAGGTAATCACGATATGATACTGGTCGGTGGTGGCCAGTGCAAAAAATTTCTTGCTTCCATGTAGACCGGTTTGGTATTTTCCACCTCTTCTTTGTTTACTAGTGCACGACCTTCCCTTTTTCGTACAAAATTATGCAGTATGCAGCATACTTTAATTATGTTTTCTATATGTGTTCTGTTAGGAGACACAATGCACGTTTTCAAAATTTGAAATTTCTGACTCATCATGCCAAAAGCGCATTCCACAACTCTACGAGCTCGACTCAGTCGATAATTAAATATACGTCGTATGTTAGTTAATCCCCTTTGTTTGTATGGTGTCATAAGTTTCATTTTCAATGGAAAAGCTTCGTCGCCACTAAAATAAAACGGAAAATCTGTGTTGCTACCATCATCTAGTAAAGATTTAGAAGCGTGAATGTCCAAACCATCCAGATCTAACAATTGTCCAAGTCTAGACTCACGAAGAACCCCTCCATCGCTCATTCTTCCATAGAATCCTGTTTCTATCGAAGTAAAAATTCCATCCGCATCCGCACATCCCAGCAGAAGAATTGAATGGTATTGTTTGTAGTTAAAACCCAACGATCCAGCATGCGGAAGCTGCTATATTCGGATATGCTCACCATCTAAACTGCCAATACAGTTGGGCAGATTCCAGAGCTCTTCAAACCGTTGTGCAAGGCTCATCCACATGTTTTCATTCGGTGTTGGCATATATTCCATATGGCAATAACAGTTGAAGCGATTATATAGGATACGGTTGAGTGTCCTCGAACAAAGTAGAATGCAAGGGAAGCCATCGATGCACCAGTACCCAAATACCTAAAAACGAAACGCAAAATATAGATTACACCTAACATATGTCGTAATTAATTTTTTTAACTTTCAGGGGAAGCCAGCAAAAAACGTTGGGTAAATTTAAGAAGGTATATGTTCAAAAGAAATCCACTCCTAAAAGCGGGTCAGCTGCCCAGAAGGAGTACTACATCAACAAATATATGCAATTCCTTCTGCCCGACGTGAAGCTCCCGGTTAAAGCTACTGGTAGTAACTTGCTACCCCTTTCCTCTGAATCGCCTAACCGCCAGTTAGGTGAAGAAAACAGTCACCATGATGCTTCACTGGATCAAGAGGAGAGTACAACAATAAACCACGAAGAACAAAATATTGAGAATATACAAGAACTACCTCATAATCCAGCTTCTACTAGCACTGTCGATTCTCAAACCACTCCAACTATCCGTGTGAATTCTGCAAGAAACCCTAGAAAGCCTACTAAACCATCTTCTGATGTTGATCAAGCTTTTGTGGAATACTTCCAGGCAAAGAAACAAAAAGTGGGTACTGATTCGGAATGCCCGCGGAAACAATTCCTGCTTAGTTTGTTACCAGAAGTGTCCGATCTACCGGAAACCAAATTTAGAATGTTCAAAAGACGCGTATTTGAACTTCTGGACGAATTCCATATGTCTGGTCCACCTATAGTATCAAACACTGCGTCATCCTATTCAGGGTCGCATTTGACTGACACCCCAGTATTTTCGCCGGAATCCCTATCATTGCAAGATTATGATTCCTTCGGAGCTACTCGCCCAGTAGCAATACCGACCCAACAATCTTCAAGTTTCTACAGTACGTGTGAAAATGACATAAGTCATAATATCGCCATGTTGTAATATAATTTTTATATGTATACGGTACATAGATTTGAACTTGTCATCGTGGTACGCCAGTTCACGAGCGCAAATGAAAGCACCTCTGTTTTCATTTTCCCTTATGTATGAATGCACCCAAAACCGGCGACGGCGACGAAGTCTTCGTCTTCTATAATACGCGAGTACTACAACTTTGTCCTCACTTGACAACATCTTGGAGGAGGCTAGTAGCATTCACCTGACATTTTATATCGTACCGATGGAACCGATGAATATGATCCCTCGATTTCGGTCGCACCGACCACAATCGGATCGATCCTAATCAGGACGATTATAATCGGTCCGATCCGATGAGAATCCGGCCTAAGTTGACGGCCAAAATCTAATCTGCGTCAGTATAAACGAACAACTATATGCCAACTTCTATATAATCGGTCGAAAAGCCGGCCTTCAGGCAGAAAATTATTTTTGCTTTATTGTAACTAGCTGTAATTCATCGAGTGTTCAAATTTTTGGTTTGAAACCCGGCGCCACAATAAAAATGTCATTGGGCACAAGGAAGTCGTGTTATTTTCTTTTATCCTGATAGTTGTACCCTCTTGCGGACCTTCGAGAAACTTAAAAATAATTACTAGCAATTTCTCTTGATCACTTTTATGCTAAAATTTTTTTTTCCGGAGAATAGTTTCCGTAATATGAACGATGTAATTTAGCCACCCTGTACATAATTTTAATTACTTAAATAAAAATAATATAAATTTCCTTTTTAATTCGAATCAAGTTTGTTAACTTATAGATTCTAGGAGTTTTACAAACGTGTTATGGTTCATCGCTATATTCACACAAAACAAACTCCCTAGATTCTAGGGATAAATTTATAGTGCAGTAAGTAGAAGTATAGAATAATAGTAGGATACCGCCTGTGCCATGTAATTGTAAATAGTATAAAGTACCTTATATTCATGTTTTATACCGAAAACGAATTGTCATTATATTGGTAATTAACATGCAAAAAAAAGTGTTTTTTTCTGAATTGTTTTTTTCCTGAGTGAAAAGATAATGATGTAAAAAGAAAAGTTGTAGAGGATAAAAACCCGAATAAAATTTGACTCTTATCAGGTAGGTAATAACTTTCCGAGAAAAATCGGAAAAAGTGAAATATTTGGATTTTGTTTTTTTAAATTCGTAGATCCGTCATTTTTTGAGATGTATCATACATCTTTCAGAAAATAGAAAGTGGAAACAATCTATAAAAAATAAAATATTAAACGCAAAAACTAAAATAACACATTCAAGCAACAGCATGTTAACATTTTAATGAAGAAGAAAGCTGATTTAGTAAAAGAGACAGTGTAACAAAATAGACGATTGAGGAGAATAAAAGCATGAAAGTACTATGAAGATTTGTTGACATTATACTGAATCAATCTAGATTATTGTGTTTCCTCTTCAGTGTATAAAGTAACTAGCAATGGTCAATATTCCTGAGAAATCTCTAAGTTGACTTGGTATTCAATGGCAATGAACCAAGGTTTCATCGACCGAATCATAGAATATGTTTCTTTCTAGATGAAATTTTTCAGTAAAATCTTAGACTTGGTAGTTTCTCGCAGTTGATTTAGCTTGGTTTTGTACATCTTTATCAACTTTAAGTAGATGACATTACTGCTCAACGTCATAATAACCATCGGACATGATGACTTTGTTTTTCCCAATATACCTTCTATTCAGATTCAACTGGACCCAACGTTAAATTGCATATACTCTCGCTTGAAAAGTACTGGTGAATTTGCCTATAGGTTCCAAGTATGTGAATCTCGCGCTTACTTCCACCCCAGTACTTATGTCGGTTTTTCCACCCATCTGTATACCAGCTTATCTCATTCGTCTGTTCTGAAATCCAAACGTCTTTACTGCCTTTTGCAGAAGTTGATTTCAAATGCTGATTGAGTGGTGTTATTTTCAAGTTTTTGCAGACCATTAGTGTAAGGGTAGCTTTTGCCAACAAAAGCTCTATGTGTTTGTTTTAGTTCAGTCGTTTATCAAAAGTTTTCCCAGAAATTTGACCGAAGTACCATTTTTTGTAAGTCGGGTTTCTTATTATAGGTGAAAACCACAACCGTGGTTTTGTTAAGGTTAATTTCTAACCCACAAACGTATACAAACGGGATGAGTCAAATAGAGAAATAGGACGGCACCATCGGTAATGATAGAAAAAAAAAATTAAACCCAATGACAACATTCTATGAGGATCTCTACAGTTGGAAAGTAACCAGGATAAATCAAACACAAGGAAAAAGAGATAAAACAATATTAAATTCCAGAATTGTCGCAGAAGAAAACAAGGAAATCATTGCAGGCATAAAAAATAATCGTGTGCCATAATAGTACCAAAACTGATCAAATATGGGAAGAAAGAAAGTAAAATCTTAAAAATATTACTAAACAAATACATAAACAAGAGTGTAGGTAGAGTAATGCAATAGTAGGTATATATAGGGTGTCCCACAATTGCTACCACATATTGTAGAGGTGAAAAATAAGTCGATTGGACCCAATTTATCAATGTACCAAAATGTACCGTTCGTCCGTGAGAAGAGTTTAAAGTTTACTTAAGAAACTTCAATAAAATTGTAATACAAAATTTAGTTGGCCGTCTTACCCTCAAGTGGGCCAGTGTTCATAAACAAATTTTTTTTTTGGTGAAATTGAACCTTCTCCAGCTAAGCCATTTGAAAATTTGCAAAATTACAAATCTTATGTTTTCTTATTCATTTTTTTACGTAATACGCGTCCGGAGTTATAAAAATGTAAAAATTACAGTATTTCGTATTGACAATGTAAAATTGCTTAAAAAAATTTAAAAAAGAAAATTTTTATTACACATTATGCGACAGGGGCACAAAACAAAGGTTTTCTTAAATAAACTTTTTATATATCGATAATAATTTAGAAATTATTGCCGTTTTAGTTTAATTTTTCGGAAAAGTTTATCGCTTATAACTTTTGACGCTAAGTCAAAAAAAACTGAAATGGCCAAAAATGTTTATTTCTTTATCCGCGTAAGATTCTTTTGAATTGAATTAAACGAGTTGTGGTCAAATTACGACTATATTTAACATTTTTTTTAACCTCGATGATGCCCTCGTACAAAAAAAATCTAAATCGAAAAATAAAGACACATCTCTCGAAACTTTTTTCAAAACGAAAATATCTCAAGCCGTTTTAATGCAAGACGAGTTTGAAAAAAGGTCGATTTTCGAATCTGTTCCTAGCAACGTGAACAGAGAACTGAGGTGATAAGAAAAATATAAGTCAAGATAGCACGGAAACATGAGCTTTTACAAAGAAGAATATACGCACATATCAAGTGACAACAACATATGGAAAGAGACATACTTACATTGAATGATAAAAAATCCATTGACTGGATCAGAAGCAGAAAAAAAATGATAGAAATAACAGATACACCTGGCAAGAAATAAATAGAGATCGATAGGTCACATAGCCCGAACGGAATGTAGATATTGAACTAAAAGCACTGGGACAAATAAATGGAGGAAACTTGCAAAGGAAACATTTGAAAATAGAGAAATCATTTGGAACCATATCTTAAAGAACAAAAACAAGCACATTAAGATAAACTTATTGGAACAGTGTGAGCCGTTACAAAGAAGATATACTTAAGGTATACCTAACATCACATTGAAAGATAAGAAATCCATTGATTGGATCAGAAGCAGAAAAAAACAATAGACAAGAAATAATTGTAAATGAGCAGATCACATGCCCGAATGGGAAGTAATGATGAAAACTAAAGAACTAGATACAGATTGATGGAGCAAAATGGTCTACAATGGATATTGAAAAGCAACATTTAATTAACAGAAGTCAAACTGGCTCAAACAAGAATTCACATTGAAAAGTGTCTCTTAATCTAGAAGAAACGCTTCTCAGTTTTATCTCAAAATATTGATTGAAAGAAAAATAACAGTCTTAGATGTTTTGCATCCATAACAAAAAAAGTTTGGCAACATCTATTTTACTATAGAGTAAAAAAAAACAATAATGAAACAATAGAGATACAGTACGTGGTCAATTTTCATTTGATATTAATGATCTATTTCGTATTCATCAGTTTGATCTGTCCAACTACTATCGTATGAAGGGTCAATTATTTCGTTTATACTATTATCGCGGACATCTATTTGAGTTATGCTAATGGTTTTTCCATTAGGCTTTTCATCCATCACATGATTTTTATTTGTAACTTTATCCATAACCTTGTCTTTGCTAGATCGCTCTAGAATGGTGTTATTTTCATCAGATGTAAGAATGTTTGAAAGAACTTTAAAGATTGAATCTGATCTTCTAGAACTATCTTGGCTCGGTGTCGTAGACCGAATTCCAACTTCACTGGCACTATAACTAATAGCTATCTTTTTTGGGCATTTACAAGACCGATCCTCGGATACTTCATCTAATTTTATCATATGATTAGAACTGAGTTTATTTTTCCTTGGAAACTTAAAATTTTTGTTATCTGAATGTCCTTCGTGCTTACATTTGCAAATGCATTTACAGGCGTTGGGAGGCAAAGTTTCATCTTTTCCTTTGATGCGTCTACTTCTATAACGGCAGCCATCCTTCAACATATTACCTCTGCCACCTCCATGAGTATCAGATGAATCTTCTCTATAATTGCAATCACATATGCAATAACATTTTGTCTTTTCGTAATCGTTGTCAAAATCTTTTTTCCTTCGTCTCAATATTTCGTTGCGCAGTTTTCGACATGTAAATAGGCACAAGTAAAGTGGAAAAATAAAGAAAAACACTACGTTGACGCAAAGTTCTGTTGATTTTCTGATAGACCGAACTCTAGCCCCCGTTCTGGGATGAATAGGCCACCCTTCGCAATCGTAAATAACTTCAAATCGGTACAAATTAGGTTCGTAGTATCTCGGAATAGGTTGAGGTAAATCGAGTATCACGTCTAAACCAAACATTCAATTTTTCTTAAATTAAAAAATGCTCCTAAAATTCCTTTAAATAAACCCAACAGTAACAACACCACCAGGATGTATACAAACAGGTATATAATAAAAGTCATGGCTTCGTCTAAAAACGTATATTTTACATCCAGAATAGTAATCGGTAGAGATCCGCGAAATCCAGCTGCATGATATTGCTCTAAAGACATGGGTTTGCATTTCAATCCTTCATTAGAACCGACGCAAGTACAAAGACAATGCCAGGTACAGAAACATCTATCAAAAGTCTGCACAAGAATTCTTCTTATAGCAACAACTTCGCGATCTTGATTTAAAGCTTCAACCGTACAATGAAATTTACTAAGAGGGAGAACTACCTGGATCTCCAAATTAAAAATATGTTGATGTTGGGGCGGAATTAACTTAGGAATCGATTCGATGTTACTAAAACTTGCAGGTATTTTCAAAGGACAATTTTGTAGTCGCGTCGAAAAAAAACCAGAAACTAATCCGGCGTTGGTTATTTTAATAGTAATGACCGTTTTATAGGAGTAAGTACTATCAATATATACTTCGGTAATTTTTGCTGGTCCTAAATGACTCAAAATTGTATTAAAATCGGCTCTAATTTCTAAGTTTAGTTGTATCGGTTCTACATCGTGAAAATCCATCACAAGATATTGTTCCCTGGTTCTGGGATCACGTCGAATCGGATTTGGGGGAAACGTTCCGTAATTTTTGAGAAAAAAACATCCCCTTTTACCTTCGTTTTCGGCTTGATGATCGTGGAGCCATAAATTGTAGGGTTGATTTGATAAACACGTGCCTCTTGGTCTAGAACAACGAAATGGTTGTTTTGCAAAAGCTTCAAAACCAACACCACCAACGTTACATCGATCACCGTTGGACCTAATTTGATTTTTATGAACGACTAAATATTCTGAAGGTCCATTTCTAACTTCCGGATGATTTCTGTATTCTTCTTTTGTTACGCCATCCGGAACTAAAAACAAGGCGTTTCTGTGATTTATCGCAAATGCAGTGTGATGTACGTATCGTAATTTGGACGAATATTTCATTACAATTCTGTTTTTATCTTCATAGGAATTGGTAAGCGTACCTATTCTGATCATCCTGCCATTGGTTAAGTCTTTCCAAATCACGCGACCGCTCGTATCTTCGTGTCTCTCAAATACCTGTATCAAAACGGAATGATCTAATTGAGGTCTGTGCATCTTATATACGCTGTACCAAACGTTGGAAAACTTTAAACAGTGCGCACTTTCGTGAAAAGTTTCTGGATCTACATCTCTGGGTGTATATTTATCAATACAGTTTTGCCATCCTCTTTCTTGCTCGCCATTTACTTGAATTTGTCGTTTGTACTTTTCTTCTTTTTTGAGCGCTATCTTCTTTACATTAGGATTTACATATTGATACCAGAAATCTGATTGAGAATCCACGACTTGATTTGTTTCTCGTGATCTTAAATACCTTGGGCATTCGTTTCCGTTCAGTAAAAAATCTGGGTTGCTGTAAGTCACTATATCTTCAACGTATTCTTTTGGAGGATCAGGTTGTCGTTTTGCGTTTACTTTGGCATCGCAAGAACAACAAAATCCATCGCTGTAAGGCACATCTTTTCCATTATAAGTGACTTTTCCACACGTTGGTGTAGCCGATCTTGTATTGCAACCAGTGTAGTTACCCGAATGTTTATTGAAAACTTCTTCAGCGGCGTTAGAATTTATTACGTGCAGAAAATCTAATTTGTACATTTGCGAGACTAGGCTTTGCCTAAATTTTATTACGTACGGAGTAAATATTTTTACGTTTTGATGAGTAATGGGATCAACCACATAGTCATCAATTAGATATTGATTATTTATTTTATTACGATTAGAGGGGGTGTTTATTTTAATTGACAACATCAATTTCTTTCGGCATTGTCTGATTGAACTGTTCGATAAAGGATCGCCGTGCGAAGGCATCGCTTCGACTTTCATTATTTTCTCGTAAAAACTGATGATTTCGCTTTCTTCTTTACAATTTTTCAAGACTGCACGAATTTGAACGTCTTCTTCTTTACGACAGCATCTTAAATTTTTCAGACAACAAACGCTGTTATCCCACAGTTTGTTTAATTCGTTGTGAGTTACGGCACGATCTGGAGTTTCTTCAACTTCATCGTACACTTTAAAGGTTCCTTTCACTTTGGAAAAGTACGGTAGAATGATAATCATAACGATCAATTCTAGCATTTTTATTTGGCAATTAGTGACATTGACTTTTTCTTTTTTTTGAAAGATACGACATCTCTGGTTAAATAGAAATATTCAGTCTTATGATATTATAAATATTCGATAACTTAAACTTATATAGCGTTTACTTAATACATCACATGGCTGAATATCTGTTATTCATTCCACGTATTATTTTTTTCAAAATTATTCAAAACGACAAGTGAAAATCAAAGTCAAAAGATACGTACAATGTTCAAGAGTATTAAGAATTACACTAAAAAGAAGGAAAGTAAATGCAATGCTTCCTGGTGTGACGGATCTGAAAACTGGACGGGATCTCGGGCGCCACATTTCATAGAAGTTTATTCTATGTACATGGTGGTTTTGCTCACTTGATCACCGCAAATGGAAAGCTTCACTAGATGTACTATATTGGAACCGACGAAGAATACACAAGTAAAATTTTAAGTATTCATTTCAATTTAAAAACGGAAAAACAAAGCAATAATTAGTAGGTATTGTTTACAAGCAGCCGAACTAACCCCTAAACTTAAATTTGCGGGGTAGGTATTGGAGACAGCGGCAGACTCAAAAGAAATGGTAGAAGTTTGACACCAACAGGTAAGGTTGGATTAATATGCGAAAAAGTCGATGATAAACCACGTTCTCAATATGTGAAACGAATCATGTTGAAGAAGACGTACGATTTGAAATCAAATCAAAGTGTGAAACGCGACACGTATACCTCGACCACTGGGTCTGACCATCAGAGACTTAAAAAACGAGTTCTACGACCACGCCCCTGAGAATGTTTGCCGCAACAGGACACGAAACTTCTAGAAGAAGAATAGCCCAAAAAATCATAATACATATAAACAGTTTTCATGTATTTCATTAGAAGGAATTTAGGGATTATGGAATAAAGAGAAGCACTATTCAAAAATCTGTACAAGTTATAGAGTAAGTTAGAATTCAGCAGTACAAGGAGAGATGCACAGTGTTTGGAAAAAGTAGACGAAGCAGAGAAGAGGGTATTTGAAATTAAGTAAAACGCAGAGCAAAGAATCAAAGTATCTTCGTACAATTATAAACAAAAAAATTTGCCAAAATACAAAAAATAATAAACGCTGAGGTTTTAAAACCTACAAATAAAAAGAAGACAAGAATATTCGAGAAAACAATATTAAGAAAAAATATTTGTTCCCAAGTAAATAGTCTATGAACTACAAAACACATTGGAAGAAGACATATTTCTTCTACGCTATTTAGATCTGTACTATTTGTCAACTTTTACAAATATTATTCACATATGTGATGTGAACATTCACCTAACTGCTCTTTTTTCAAATTGGTCAACATTCCTATTAATTTCGATTTCAACATTAACCAAGATTTAGCCAAAACGGCAAAATGAATGCACATGTACCTAATTTTGGTTTATTTATTCTATTACATTTAAATATTGTAGTGATGTAAGGTTATATGGTACCCCAGAAGATCAGTATAAACCTGTATAGTGTGGTGACAAAAACCGTGTGCAATAGTGGATTGGTTCGTCTTGACAAAGCATTTGTTTCAAGGTTTAGGAAAACCACTAAAATCTAAACATGCCAACCGTTACCCACCTTAGTATTTATATGTAATAATATTAATTAAGTGTAAACATTATAGATGGTAAATAAAAACATAAATGATTGTACTACATTGATATTCTATTTTATATTATATGATTTTTGTGCGTACGTGATCCAGTGCAGTGAAAGTGGAGAAGGGGGACGCTCTCGAACAGTAGAGAATGAAGGACGTGTAATTTGGAGTTCGTGCAAGAAACAAGTAATATGGAATGTTCTTCGATAATTATTGAAAGAAGTGTTCTGATTGTAGTTAATTAACCAAGTTATAACAAAAACGCTGCGCATTGTTGTTAAAGCCCGCAAAGTGTTGTAAGCCTGCAAAGTAGTATTAATAAAAAACAGATAAAGCTGCGTTGTTGTAAGCCCGCGAAGTGTTGTAAGCCTGCGAAGTAGTGTAAACAATTGAAAACAAAATAGAACAATAAAGAGAAGTTAAGGCAGCAGTCCAGGTTCGAGAGGTCATTTCCAGAGATCCGCAGAAGGTCGCACGTACACGTCGAATATAAAATTTATGTATTAAACATTAAATAAGATTGTAACGAACTACCAATTCCGCAAAGTCGTGCACGTGGCGCTATTTAGGATTATATTTGTATTTGTAAGAATTATATTTTTAATTATTTTCTATAAATTAAAATTTTTTTCAATCTTAAACCACGTTATTGTTGTTAAGAATCCAAGCTTTTAGATATGTTATCAATCAAAGAATTTTAAAAAGAAAGGTACATGCTCACATTCAATATAACATTATATTATTCAATACAAAAATGCATCATCGCAATATGGCACAATCTTGGATAAATGTTAAAAAAATTGCTGGACAATGTTGGCTCTATATAAAACATCTACGTTGTTAGAAGGTTGACATCTCTGCGTTTCCCCAAAATTGGTACAAGAATATAGATAAACTTTGCAGAAGTATATCTAATTGGTATCCTTATATAGAGCCAATAGTTTTATATTAATAAAGACTAACATTGTAATATTGGTTTGGTTTATGTTGATCTAATATTGACATTTCTTTACATTTTAATTGAGCTACTAATGCATATAAAGAGTATGTTTTCTAAAAGAGTTTCCAACAATATACCAATACATGCATCTACATCAACAGTAGTAGGGGTCCAATACTGAGACTTATAATCAACTTATAATAAAATACAATATTATAAGGGGCGCTTTTGCCAAAAAAAATAAGTCTATGTACAAAATTGTAATATATAACATTAAATAAAAAAATAAAAGGTAATGTATACCATTATTATTGATTCTTCAAAGTAAAACAATATTGCACAAGTAGTAAACTACTAACAATGAACCAATTTAACAGTAAACTTTTATGATGGTACAATCTTACCTACCAAAAAAGATTTCAATTATCGAGTCTATATTGGGCCAGCGTAATTGGCCCAATTCCAAATTAAACAATACCGATCAACCAATACACTACCAAGATTTGATCGACATAAGAAATTTTATGTTTTTCCAGTATTTATAGACAGAGAAAATTGTATATTGAGGCAATGTCAAGTTTTGTAGATTCTTCCAAATTTTGCGTCTTCACTGGACAAACATAATTGAGTCAATATTGGACCAGTGTTAGTTCCCAATATTTAAAAATATCTACAACCAACATTGTGAATAAATAGTCCCAATATTGTCTGTTACACCAATAAGAAGAAGAAGGAAATAAGAAAAAGTCCCAATGTTGCGAGAATAATGTCGCTATGTTGCCCAATATTCCCACGTTACTAATATATTGCGCCTATATTCTGTTCTATCTAACTTACTTAGACAAGTTTTCATAATCCCCTTCTTATTTATAAGACGTGGAGTAAAAATAGCTTGCTAGAAGTTCATGAAATTTAATTGATTTAATTATTTTACACTGTGGCCAAATAGTACAGCAAACTAAAGCGTGGTGGTATGGAATTCTTCTATAAATATAACCTACAAATGAACAGATATTAACGTACCTATTATTTAGTTTTGCACGAAAATGAAGTTCAATTTATCTAGTTAAAAGACACATGCCCTGAATAGCCAAATTTTAACGTAAACTTTGTATCAGTAGTCATTTTGTTGCAAAATTACAAAATGTCAAAAAATATTTCAAAACCTAAGTAGCCAAATTTTTTTTTATTAGTACAAGTATAGAACACATTCTAAATTGTTGCCCTCTCTAGTTGTATGACCAACTTTGGCACTCACGTAAAATTGTTTTTCATCTGTTTTCATTTCTTGGGATCAAACACGTTTCCATTTACGGACGGTGGGCGATGGTCTACCGAAGCAAGCTTAAGTAGCTCACCGTTCAGCGGTGACCGTGGTATCACCAGATTGATCTACTATATCAGGTCAAACCATTATCATACAATGTGTCTACAATGAGGTTTACATCGTAATATTTTGCTACCGCGCTCTATTCTTGGTTTACTCGTCTCCATTTCTATTAATTTTATTCTCTTTCTATTGTATTGTTCTAGTCAAATAGTACACTTTCTGTAGACAAGATTATAGGTTCTAATGTGCATAATGTTGTCTATCTACCCATGGCTGGGATGAATCACTGTTTGTATGTGGTCTGTTGCATTGTTCTCTTGTTTGTGCTTCAGTCTAAAAGTATGCAGTATTCTGGTAGTCTTTTGATAACAGGGTATTTAAAAAACCACAACAATTTTAATAGAATTGGGAGCAGAAAGAGTTAAGAATACAACCGAAAGAGAAAGAATCAATTTTTTAGACAAGTTGAAACAAGGTTAAGTTTTTAAGTCTGAGTATTGACGTTGAGCAAAGTGGTCTTACTATATTTTTACAATTGAACCTAACCTAACTATTTTTTCTTCTCAGCTCTATTCTGTTTTTCTCTATGCGCCTATCCCTAAATCAGCAGAAAAAATCTACCGTCATTGTTTTTTTTTCAAATTTTGTTCTTATTATGCCAAATAGAGCTTCCATAGTGTAGTCCTAACAGATCCTTGGGGAACTTCTTTATAATTTTATTTTTTGTCGTTTTGCTCACGTACAAAGTAGAACGCATTTTTGGTTCTTATGGCTATTAATATCCAAAAGTATCTGCTTCTTCCTTTAACAAAACCTATACTTGTTTGGATGAAGTTGATTATTCCCCATTTTACTTGTAATACTAATGCTTATTATTTTTTCTATGATTACGCCGTATCATCAAGAAAGCAGATTGGTTGGTATTTTGTTGGTTCTTCGAGAGTTTGTTTTAAGTGTTTCGATTAGTACTAGTTTTGCAATCTTCCAGATTTCTGCAAGTTCTTCCTAGAATGGTTTGTCAGTTAAACTATCAACTTTTTACTGATCCTGTCAACTAAGTATAGATAGAATTGATGAAGCGAGTGGTAGTATGTTTATGGTACGGGTTACAAACATCTTGATTGCGATCATCTAAGTTTGAGTGTTACCTGTTCCACAATAGTTTTCATTTATTTATTTATTTTATGTCTGTAATATAAATGTTTTACAATCGTTTCTGTTTACTGTAAGTATACGATGTCTAAAAAGTCTAAAAAACAAACACACTACCTACTTTAAAAGTGAATCATTGTAATCCAGAATTCTAAATACTCTACATCACAACCGATACGTTTTATAAAAAAAAATTAAATAACAGTTGCCGAAAATGTAATTTTCAGCAACTTTTTATATCATTCAAAAATACCTTCTAAGGATTACGCCCAAAATCTAATAAAATTATAAATTAAAACCATCTATACTTAAAGCACAAACATTTGTCGTTGACAGAACAAAAAAAAACATTTTGTAACCGTCGCATAATTTCTCATTGTTGGTATATAAAATGTACTTACAAATCATCATCATCACAATCCTATATCGCTAAGTGGCTTTTGGCTCCATCTTCTTCTATCCCTTAACACTTCTTCATATCTATTGCCTAGTTTCTTTAAGAATCTTTTACAGAATTTATTTATCTTTTCCTGAGTCTTCCATGTGAAATATCCCGTTGGAAAATTCTTTTTACTCCTCCATTATCCTCCATTCTCTATTGGTTGTCTCGCTCATCTAATTCTGGATGCCTTTATGGCTGTTACATGCTTCTCCTTTCAGTACTTCTCCCACTTCAACAATTGACCTTTTTGTCTATGTATTTCCTTCTCTTATCGGTCCTTTCATGGCTCTTACTACGTTTCTTTCAAAGGTGTTTCCTGTTTTACTCTCATGTGCCACGTTGAACTGCCATATAGTACTATGGGGCGCATTATACTTTTATTTTTGTCGATCTGGATAATATTGATGACCCCAATACGTCTTTCATGGCGAACTATCATTAACTGCCCTGGAATATTTGTATTAGTATTTCTTCCTCTATGGCATTGTTTTCACTTACTACAGATCCCAAATATTTAGGTTGAAGTCTCCTAAAGTTACGTTTTGTCAAATCCTTTCTCTTTCACCTTTCGTCATTTTCAAAAATTTGGTTTTTCCTCGTTCATTCTGAATCCCACTTGTCTTGATTTTTCTTCCAGTTTTACAAAGGGTTTCTATGCTGCTATTATATTCCTCCATGCCACATCTACAACTCAACAAACACTACTAGTTGATTTACTTTGTTTATAATTGTTTATTCCGTATGATCTTTTCGAGTTCCAAGTTAAATAGTAACGTGGATAAACAGTCACCTTGTCTTAGACCCGTTTTTATTGTGGAAGCTCTGATAGTATGCCTTGTAATTCAACTTTACATTTCGAGTCTTCTAAAGTGATTTTTGTTAATCTTATCAATCTTTGGGGGATACATAGTTCTTTTATTAAACTCCACAGTCTTCTGTTTTACTGTCATGTGCCATGTTGAACAGCCATATAGTACTATTAGGCGCACTATACTTTTATATAGTCTTATTTTCATCGATCTGGATAATATTGATGACCCAAATATGTCATTCATGGCAAAATAGCATTAATTTACTACAGAACCTAAATATTTAAGGGACTGTACTACCTCGATGTTATGCCTCCTTAAGTTATGTTTTGTCAAACCTTTCTCTTTCACCTTTCGTCATTTTCAAAAATTTGGTTTTTTCCACGTTCACTCTGAATCTCACTTGTCTTGATTTTTCTTCCAGTTTTAGAAAGGCTTTTTTCACTGCTTTTATATTCCTCTCTACCACATCTACATTGCCAGCAAACGCTACTAGTTGGTTTGCTTTGTTTAGAATTGTACCCTTTCCCTTATTGATAGTATTCCCGTATGACCTTTTCGAGTACCAGACTAAATAGTAACGCGGATAAACCTTGTAATTGAACTTTAAATTTCAAGCCTTCTTAAGTAATTTTTGTTAACCTTATCAATCTCTGGGGGATACATAGTTCTTGTATTGGACTCCACAGCACTCTTCTGTCTATTCAGTCGTAAGCCTGTTGGAAATTAACAAAAAGGTGGTATATATCTGTGTTAAATTCTCTATTATTTGTCTGATCGCAAATATGTGGTCTGTTGAGATTCTTGAATCTCTAAAAACACTTTTGTATTCTCCTACAATCTCTGTTATGTAATTGACTAATCTATTGTATATAATCTTCCTCGTGTTTAGCAAGCATATTCGTTTATAGTTCATACACCTTGTTTTGTCAACTTCCTTGTGTATTATGATGCTTGTCTTCCAGGATTCCAGTAGTCTTTCTTCCTCCCATATTTTTTGGAGTATTGCTTGAATTATTTCCCATGCTCTACTTCCTCCTGCTATTATCATTTCGACATGTATTCTATCTTCCCTTGAGGATTTTTCCTTTCTGAAACTTTTAATTGTTTCTACTATCTCTTCGTGGATGGGCGCTTTGATTTCTGCTTCCGGTCCTTCATAAACTCTCTCCTCATTGTTTTCTGCCCCTGGTCTATTCGGTAGGTTCGTGAAATAGTCTTTCCATCTTTTAGTTACCTATACTAAGTTTATCTCCGAGCAATGTACCTATTATCGCGTTTGAAAACCTTTTCGCTTGGTGTAACTTCTTTGTACAGTTGTCTTACGTTTCCATCTTTTCGTATTTTTCCAGATTTTCTATTTCTTTGTTAGGAAATTCTCGCTTTTTTCTTCTTAGTAGCCTGTATACCCTTTTTTTATTTCATTTGCATCTAAAAGTTATTCTTCTTATTGTGTGGTCCGATTCGTGTATTGTTCCTCTGAGACTTTTTACATTTGTTATGTTTTTGGTTCGTGTTTTTGTTCTATTAACACACGGTCCATTTGCGACATATTTCTACCCTTTACAAATAGTTGTTTAGTAATTCTGATCAAAATCACTGAATTATTTATACAGTATTTAGCCTTTTGTATCGTTGTACTAAAATCTGCTGAAAGTTGGTTGATCTCTTGTTTATTATTCATTATTTATTAAGTGATTGATTTCAATTCTCACTAATTTATTTGTCAAACATTTTCTGCTGGCATTATATTAATTTTTTTAAATAATTAGTCAACAATGAGGTCCATAGTTATTAAGAACAATGCAAGAAATAGAAAGAAAATACATAAGAAATTATGTTTTTTATTCATTATACATGACTAGAACTATACCCTGTTAAAAATATCTATTAAATAAACAGACAGTAAGTAAAACAAATCAAATTATGAGCTCGAACTTATGGTGAAGATGTTTATGTTTGGTAATTGAATTTATATAAATGATAATTTTATTGTAGCGTATAAACACAATGAAATAATCAACACTTAACCCTACGGATTTATACGAGTTCATCGCGTCCAGATGGGAAACCTGTTAAATAGCACATTGGGGAATAAACCCTATTAAAAGTGTAAATCCTGTTGAAAAAAATAAAAGAAACATCAATTTATCACTCAGGAATTGAATATAATTGATAAAACTACTTCAGCATTATCTCAAATTTCTTCTCTTTTAAAAAGAGATGGAGTTTTTTAAAAGCTTTTCTAACTAGATTTTATGTGTGTAAAGTAGCGCCCGTAACTAAAAATGATCACCCTTCTCAACGTGTAAATGTTTCGAGGAAGTTAGTTCATCGAAACGCCAAGTTATTTTTTATCACAAATTATAAGTCAATTTAAAGTAGTCAAAACATGGGGGAGTTAATAGGCCCAAAAATAGGGATACTCGATTTTATCTCTTTTATTTATTAATGGGGCTGCTTTTAGATGTGGCGCATATATATGTTTATTATGACTTTATACCAGAAGTTGTGTTGCCGTTTAGATTAATTAGATTTTTATTTGAAAACCATTTACGTTAATAGAAGGAAGCGTACGGATTTTAAATTTTTAATTGTTTTTTTTATTTTGCAAAAAAACAATTAAAATTAATTTATTAAAACTATAATTTAATTTTTTATTTAAATAATTCAATTTAATTGAAACTGTAGGGTTGAAACTGGTATTAGCGTGTAAACTGTGCTCTTTGCTACCTCTAGATTATACTCAATAATTAAACAATTATGCAACGTTTACATGTCTCAGGAGATTGGAGCAGAAAATTGCTTTGGGCTGCGCAATAACAGCAGCTTATTCCCTTATGATATTAATAACAACCAACCAAGACTGCTTGTTACCCCAAATTTTGAAGGGGTAGTTTAGAATATTATTTACTATCATTCGTGGTGCGACATCTATTGCGGGTATTTAAAAGTATTGTAGAGGTTTTACTTTCAACGGTAGCCATGATTTTTGTTATTTTAATTTTTGTATTGTATTCATACTAGTTTATCTTAGTTTAAACTTAACTATTAACTTCTTATGGTAACTAGTATCCTGGTAAAATAATTTTACCGAACTCTAATCAAAGTAAATGTTACCAATATACATTTAAAAAGTTAAAACCGTGTTTTTAGAATATGTAAACTTATTTGCTTTTTGTTGGTACTTGCTTTTTATCATTTTTACGTAAGCTTACAAAATCAAACTATTCTCCAGACACAAACTGTATGTTGTATTTTAAAACTTATGCTACTGACAGTTAGGCAACTAAACATACGTGAAATCATTACTTATGCCTTGTATAATGCATAATGATAAAAATCGCTACAATATGGTAATAAAAACCCGACAAGCGTGTTTACTTCTTCGAATCAGCAGGTCAAGTTGGCAATGTTTTTAAAACAACTAAAGTTGATGTTAACATTGGCGATAAGCAAGTGACCCAATTTAAGCTGTAACAACATTACTACAATACATTTCTCATCATTGCGATGAACTTGAAATTTAATTAAATTAGAAGTATAAACAGATATGAATCAGATTATGTGCTTATTTGATTAAAATAAAAATTTTCTTGATTTGTTTTCTACTTTCTTTTTAGTATACACCTATCCCACACAACATTTTATATGCAATTCAATAACCTACTCGAATTTATTCTAGCTTAATTCGTTTTTGAGTTACTGTCCAAACATGCATTTTTTAAAATGGAAACCATAGTTGGCTATGACTCCATTGATTAGAGATTTTTCTTAGCTTTCTGAAAATAGATGATTCCATTTATTTATCTCGGCAAGTAAGGAAATTATAAACGATTTTGAAAAACACCTCTTGATCAAAGTCACCTATAAACCATTGTTTATGCGCATTCGTTGCTAGTTTTTGACACTTCACGCAGTTGTTTCTTATAAATAAATGGCCAAAAGTTATTAATCTCAGTAATTCATTATTATTTTAAGCAAAGCCTTAAAACATTACATCTAATCACATCTATGTATGTTTCGGCCATTTATTTATAAGAAACAACTACGTGAAGTGTCAAAAACTGCAACGAATGCGCGCAGTAAACAAAGCTTCATAGGTGACTTTGATCAAGAGGTGTTTTTTTATATATGATAATGTTAAGTTGTTGCCTATACGGGTATCAGGGAAAAGTATACATCGAAAAAAATAAAAAAATTGGGAAATGACTACAACCAATAGAGCAAACTCAAATAAAATATTTTCACTCTTTTGACACTTCCGATTGTACAGGAAGTCGACATCAACTTCGTTATATTAAATGGAACGCCCTATATATTATTACATTTTTTGATTCTACGTCAAATTTTAGGGTCACTTTGTATAACATTCTCTGAAACTGAAAATATTTTTTTTTATTTAAATAAAATATGCAATCCATATCAATTATTCCAGACTAAACGTTCGCACTGTATACTAAAATCTATTGAAATATTCGCATCATTACTGAGTTATGTATTTCTATGCCACCTTGCATATATACCTATATAAAAGAGACAACTATCTTAGTGCGGTCACCTAGTTAGAGCAAGTGAAGCAAATATGTAAAACCAGAATATTGAAAAACAGAAAGAGGGAAAGATCGGGAAAAACAGTCTTTTTTATAATAATAATATAAATCTAAACATTTCTTATGGTCACACAAAGAGCAAATGGGGAAAACAAGGAGATTACACCAAAAAAACTCATTTGATAATAAGATCCTGAATAACTTAGGTAGCTTTCAGCATCAGAGACCAGTACAATAAACAATGTGGGTATCGAAAACGACATACACTGCTGCTTTAAAGATTTTACTGAGGATTCCAACATTGGGCGTAGTGATGACAGGGAGAGGCTTGCAGATAATCATTAGAGTATTGGTGTTTTTAATAAACATCAGACATTGAAAAACAAATAATACCCATCACCTTTTAAGTAAAAAAGAAAAATACTAGAAGAAAAGAGAAAATTATAAAGAAATAGAAGGAATATTTCGAAGAACTTTTAATGGTAGAAAAATTTAAAAAGTACAATAATAGAGGGGCAGCAGATGACTACAGAAAATAATGAACAAGACAAGACATAACAATAGGAGAAGCTATAAAAAAACGTAAAAAGAAAAGCATCAGGACATGAGGGGTTATCCACGATAACTATCACGAATCTATGAATAAAGACATTGAGGGTATTAGTAAAACTATTAAACAAGGTCTGGAGCGTGACCTTCGTCTGTGTTTTAAAATACTCAATAAATCTTTGTGTTGCATATTTAAATTGTGTTGAAATCCCGTCGAACGAAAGTATTATAAATTAAAAAAATTGCGTTTTAAAGAATTAGAAACGGGTGTTTTTACCCGCTTTGCAATTGCGGATAATAGGATTTCTTCAAGCCAAAATAACAGTTTTTCAAGGTTTTTTTTTTGAGATTTAAGTTTTGTGCTCAGTTTTTTGCCTAATACGGTTTTTATAAAAGCTTCTGCACTACTACTAGTGTAGGATATCTTCTAAACAAATTTTACCGTTACAACATACCAGTTTAGGGCGCTTACTAAAAAGAAATCATTTGCGCCACTTAGGTGTTTATCTGAAAGCATTATTGTAATTCGACCTTTACCTTTTCGATTGTTGCATCATATTTGAAATACACCGCCGCTTTCATCATAGACACGTTTTCTTACAGTGAGTCCTTCAGGTATTTATTTACGTCATTTCAATAAATATTTGAACATTATAAAAATTAAGATTGGTTTGAGAATACTAGATGTAATGGTCGCGGTGTGTTTGCGGATTTATGCGTAGGGTTTTATTATTTTGTTTTCGTGTGATCCCAGACTGTTATTTTAATTTAACAGCATCTAATGACAATTGAAAGGTCAGTAATAACGGCCAGCGCGTTAAAATGACTTTTAAATGGATTAATATTAAATTAGCAAAAATTCCATGACAACACAAATAAAATAAGATGTTGCGATTTTATTATCGAATTATGCGAGACCAGGGTTTTCTTCTCAAAGAAGTTATTTTTCGATGGGGTTGCACAACACACGGCCGAAATCCACATAACAGGCTTCAATTCAACTTCGACTGTTATTTGCTACATATCGGCCTAATGTCGTAAATAATACGAATTAAAAATATTGCCGCTCTACGTATTTCCATTCATTAAGTGGACTATTGTAGGTGCAAATTTAATCTTATATATGGAAGATAATTTACGTCGTAACGCTGTTTGGCGCCCACTTGATTTTTACAAGTTTATCGATTTTATTGACATTTTTGCAACCATTTACTTTGACAATTTTATTTCACAAAAGCAATTCATCTCACGACCCACCCCATTCCCGCTGAGTTACGGTTCAATCCCTATGTATGTTACGTTTTTAATTCAAAATTGTTGTTAACTTCTTCTTGTATGAAGAGATAGCAGAAGACTGGGAGATAGGAATAATCTTGCTAATCCATAATAAAGGAAATAAAAGGGATTGCTCGAATTACAGAGGGATTAAGCAGATAAATTATATGAATGGATACTGACCAAAAGATTAGAGCAGACTAGAAAACGCACAAAGAGATTTTAGAAAGAAAAGAGGAGGGCAGGATCATATATTCTCAATAAAACCATTGATCGAATCGAAAAATATACAAATAAAAAAATATACATGGTTTTAATAGATGTAAAGAAATCGTTTGATTGTGTGAAGAGAGAATCAGTACGGAACAGTTTAAGAAATAAGAGAGTCAACGGGAAACTAATTAATTGTATCAAAAATATATACAAAAACAGACCGAACTATGTCAGAACAAGAAATATAAGATCAAAAAATTTGCAACTTTAGAGAGGTTAAGACAAGAAGGAATACCAGTTTTATTTAATGTGATAATAGACGAGGTAATGAAGAACGGTGGAACAAAAATCAAAAAATAGCAGAGATGGGTATTGCGAACATAAAGAAGCATTGAGACAGAGAGTGTTGTATTTCGGTTCTTAAGATGGATATATGAGTAACAAAAGTGACGAAATTGTAAAGTAAGAAAAGTTTTGGAAGTAAAATAATTAAAAAATGATATTCAACGGCGGCAACTGAGATAGTTTGGTCATTTAGTAAAAATGGGAGAGGACAGAAGTGTGAAGAAACTGTGGCAAGCAGGATCGCAACAGGGGAGAACAACAGGCAGACAAAGAAAAACATGGAACAGACATATCGAAGAGGTTCTAAGAGATAAGGGAATGACATGGAATGAGGCAAAATAGAAGCAAGAAATTAGAAAAGATTGGACGAGGAAGAATAAAATTTATAACAGTGTGATACAGAAAAGCACAATAACAGAATCACATGACTAATAAATACATTTGTAAAAGAAAGGGATGCACAGATGCTCAATAAACAAGCCTGGAACGAGAGCAAAAATACTACAAGCTAAACTGTATGCCATAGATGCTTGGGCAACAAAAAGACAAGAAGGAGACATCTTCTACTAATTTTGAGGTCTTTTAGATGGTGGGCGACGTAAAACGACGTCCTGCCAGTTTAAAAATTCATTACCATCATTAAGAAAACTACAAGCTAAACAAAGCAAATAAGAGAAAGTCGAAGAACTAATTCGGTGATAGACTTAGATCCGAATTCAGAAAGCAATCTAAAAGCTCACTCACACTCATGCTTATACTTATAGCTCCTTAACCTCACTAATCGGTATTCAGAAACCAACAAAAAGCAATGAGTGACAAATATTGATATTATTACGCTCTCTGAATTCCGACCTAAGTTTATCACTATCACCTACATCAAAAGTTTTTTACCAATTACATTTTTACAATTTTATTCTTTTTAATTTTGGTAAACACGCCTTCTTCCCCTAGCCAAATGAACTCGGCCATAGCCGGCTTATGACACGTTAAAAGACAAAAACTTACCTAATATCTGGAAGATCATAAATTCAAACTGTAACAAAAAAAAAGTTTAATGTTTCGAAATAAAGGTTGAGATTGAAAACAGCATCTACTATTTATTGCGATACGTACTTCCAGATTAGTTTTAAATGTGATTTTCCGCGTTCCCAAATACCTACACTTTCTCCAACTAATCGCACTTTAACGTTTATTCGAACAGAGCCTTTTATATAAAAAAACATATATCTAATGAACGCGTATTTAAATCTGTTTTTCGGTTTAATATTTTGTTAACAACATTCTCATCATGGCGCACGATAAACAACTGAATTATCCATAGCACACTAAGTTTATTTTATAAAACCAAGTTGTATTATGTTTATATTATAATATACATGGTGATAGGTGTAAGTGTCACATTTAATTTGAGTAGAAAAAAGTTTGTTATAGAAGCAATCGTAATAACTCCACTACTATTGATGTTCTATAGAAAATTTAATTTAATTTTTTAATCATAATTAAAGACATTTCTAAAGAATAAGTTTTTTGCGTTTATGGGAAACGCACCTTTATTTAACTATAATATTTTTAATATACAGGATGTTCGAATGTTGTAGGACCGATCTTAGTAGAAACAGATATTTGGAAACTTTAGTTAGATTCCATCTTTTTCGTTTAGATGGAGAACTAAAATGTAATTTGTTACTCATTTTTTCTCCACAACTTATAAATAAGATGGGGAGTTATGTGACGGTTTCTAAACCAAAATTTTAACACCCCTTTTTCTCACATTTTTCGGCGAATTAGAGTTAGTACGTTACAATAAATCAAACAAAATTTTTTGTCCGATGACCGGCTATTTTTTTTAAACGCAATTTTCATTTTCTTCTTCATTTACAACAAAGGTAGATGTGTGCGCGCGGTATGTCGTTTTGTTTCGACTTATTATTATTATTATTATTATTATTAGGGTAAACGGGGGAATTCCGGGCGCCTAAAGAAAATGTCAAGTTGTCATAAAAGTTGTTAAGATAAGATCATGTTATTTATTAACAAATAAATAAATATTTTTTCACACAAAAATTAATCAAAGTAACTCAAAACAAAGAAACATATGTTTCACATACATAATATGTAACTGAATAGTGTCCGGTTTTATCCGCCTCATGGGGTAATACCGGCAGAGGGCCGAAATTTCCCTCGATGAAATCTTAATGGCAAAAATCGCATCTCCAATTTTGACTATTAAAATCAGTGCACTCCTTGTGTGCCCATTCTGGACATATGGTACATTGTATCCATAGCTCTTTATTTTTTCCAAACTCGCCACATATAAGACAAATGCCTTCATTCATATCATTGCTTTCGTTTTGTTCTTCTGAGTACTATTGTTCTTCTTCTTCTTCTTGATACCTCACCATTTTTGCTCTTCTATTTTTTTTCTCGTATTTTTGGTAGTTTTCGTTTTCCACACTAACCTGGCTAACTAAGCCGTTTTCACTAAAAACATTTCGTGTGACTTTCTTAATGTTTCCCCCTTTTCTTCTATTCGGTCTTGTTTCTTTTCCCCTTTCTCCTCCATAACAGTTTTCATGGGAGTAGACGTGAAAATCTCTGAATGCTGTTTGTCTCTTCCTTTTTTAGTAAGATTTCGAACATCCTGGGACTGGCAGTAGTTCTACAAATGAGATCACGTGTAGAAAATGTTTGTTTTGTGAACTTTCCATTCCTTTTTCTTAAGCACTGGAAGGCTCCGGTATTTACTGTAAACTTTCTTTTACGATCTTTTCAGGTGTTAGCTCCAGTGTTCTGCTAGGTGCAGCTAGGTTTTCCGATAAACTTTCGTCTGCTTCATCTTGACTTTTGTTTGTTGCTGCGACATTTATCAAAGGAGCTTGTTGAACGTTTTGCCAGTTTTCAGCACGTAAAAAATCTTCATCAGTAAAATATCCCAACTCATAGGAAATATTTCAGTGACTTTGAAACCATTAATTGCCTTCTCGACTGCTGCTAATCTACTATAAGCATTATTAAATAGCTCTGCTATTTCAGAAGCGCATATTCTTTCACCCATATGGTTTCTCATATATTTGTCACACTATGAATAATACACCTTTTTCAGAGGACCAAAGAAAGACACATCCAGAGATTGAATGCGACGGGAGGAATGCGGTGGTATAGTAAGTGTAGTGATACCATTTTCTTTGCAGTAGGTGTAAACTTGTAAAGTGCAATGAGTGCTATGGTTGTCAATAGCTTCAAGCCAGTTTAAAAATAGGTTTTTATTGATCCACCCATTATCTGAACAGGAATAAATAGCTTCGGGTAGGCCATTTTTTTTTAGTTGTGGCGCCATTCGCTTACGGGCAAAAACAAACATTGGAGGTATATAAATTCCAGATGCACTAAATGCACACTAATTGTTGTATTTTTACCTCTTTCGCCGCTTGTTGCGAAACCGACTCCTTTTGGCCCTTCTCGGCGTAGATCTTTTCAGGATTTTGTACAGTGGTAACGCCTGTCTCGTCAGCATTAAAAATTCTTGACGGTGGAAAATTGTATTTTGCATTACCGCATAAATTATCAAAAAGCGTGTTACTTTTCTCTGTTATATGCCTGAATCTTATTAATACTAATTTTTTCTGGTTTTCTCAGAGATATTTGAGGGTTTCTTTTAGTATATCCTTCCAACCAATCTCGTCCTGCTGCTTCATTTGTTTTCAGGAAAGGATGTTTAATATTATTCTTTTGTGCATAGCTATAAGCACACCGCTTCACCTCTAACGGAGTAATACCATAGAACAACTGCGAAAGTTTAATAATTTGTCTAGTAAGCTCTTCTTCCTCATCTTTACTAAAAACAGGCTTCCGTTCTAGAGATGGTTTCATAAAAACAATGTAGATCTCGCTATGCCAAAAGCATTTGCAACTTGCCTTAAACTCCGTCCATTTTCAATTTCTTGTAAGGCCCGACTTAAGTTTTCTTATGTAAACGACGCTTTAGCAGTTTTTCTTGTATATTTGCGAGGCATCTGAAAAAATATAAAAAAGAAAGTAGTTATTTTGTTGTGGCTAATTCCGGCCATGCCGATATTTTCCCCTAGGGACAGGCCGGTATTACTCCATATGTATAAACATTTTTAGTCAAATTTAAAAAATATAAACAGTAAAGTTCAGTGAAATTCTAAAATCATAGAAACAATGTATTTTAAACAACCAATCTGTAAGGAATATTAGCTAGTAGTAATTTTATGCAACGTGGCAACACGGTTTATTTTATATAAGGAAACGTGACAACATTGTTTTTCGGGAAGGCGCGAAAAGAGAAGGAACGCGCAGTGAAAACGCCATATTGGCAGCTTTTTTGTTGTTTACTGTTAAGTTGAGTTGTTCTAATATTTAAGTTGATAAATGTCAAACTTCCTTCTGTATTAGTTGCCTACAGCAAAGTAAACGTTCTTGTAGTAATCGTGTCTGTGTTTTTTTGGGTCTTACAACGTCAGGTGTGGGGTACACGCGCGGTTACATTTAGTACGTGCAAGTGATGGATCAACTTGAAGAAGTTCCTAGTGAAACCGGTGTAATGGGCGAGGCTGATGGAGTCACCCAGGGGCTGAAGCATTGTTGCGGATCAGCAGTTGGGTATGAACGTCACAGTACAAGATTTGGTATCACTAGTATTGGCAACGGTAAGAGAAGCGGAGGCTACCAAGGGGTGTCGAGCAAGGAAATAGCGGCTTTGATACCAGAATTTAATGGTATGCCTGAGGAAGATGCAGTCATGTGGTTTGCAAGAGTAGCTACAGTAATGGAAGTTCATAAATTAAATGGAACACAAGTTGTTGCGGTGTTAGCAACGGTTAAAAGGGCCGGCGTTGGCATGGTTTCATTCAAGGCCTGAACATGCAGCATATCGCTACGACGAGTTGAAGTCATGTATGCTAGCAATGTTTAGTAGGCGTGAAAGTCGAATCAACTTAATGCGTAAATTTGATGCCAGGAAATGGAAAATCCGAAAGCTTTTCAATGTATTACCATGAAAAGGTGTTGATGGGTAATCAGCTCGATATAACAGAAGATGATTTAATTAACTATGTGATAGATGGATTTGATAATGGAATTCTGCAATCTCAAGCGAGGATGAGCAGATTTAACAAACTAGTAGATTTGTTGGATGTCATGAATAGTTTGACGCAGGCTGAGAGAATGGTTCTCGTCCGGCTGCTTCGTCATGGAGCCAAAAGCCCACAGCAGCTGTAGTCTTACCTGAAGAACAAAAATGGTTATCAAGTGTTTCACATGCGGAGAGGAAGGACATTATGCTTCAAGGTGTAGGAAAAGGCGTTGTTTTCGTTGTAACGAGGTGGGCCACCAAAAAGAGAATGTCCAAAGCGAAGGGTGTAGTTGAATCCAGGAGGCTGATAGTTCAACGATGTTGGTTGAAGATCATGGAGTCATTCCACCAGTTTATTCGATTCCAATAGAGATTGGGGAGGAAAAGAACAGGTCACTGTACAAGCCTTGGTCGATACAGGTAGTGGCATTTCATTATTGAAGGAAAGGTTTGTGCCACCAGGAAGCCAACAACCATATAATCAGCAAAGTACATTTGTAGGCTTGAATAAGAGTTTACTTGAGATAGTAGGTACGTACACACATGTATTTGTTTTAGAAAATGTGCATATTCAAATTAAGTTCCATGTTGTGAAAGATAATGTCATGAGCCACGATTGTTTGTTGGGTCGGATTTTATTTCAAATCCACTGATACATGTTGTGTTTGATAAGGAGAAAATAAGAGTTCAGCCCGTTCCCCAACAAGCAATTGAGCATGATGTAGTTGAGGAATTAATGCTAATAGATGTAGGTAATGATGTTGAGATAAACTTAAACATAAATGAAGAATTACCTCCAAAGGTTAGGGATCAGGTTACCAGTGTGTTTAATGCAGATTATTTAAATGCAGTGCGTCCTACTAGACCAGTCACTGATTTTACTGCTTCTATAAAACTAGAGGAAGGTCATACTAATTTTTATTTGAGACCCAGGAGATTAAGTCATTGCGATAAGTTAGTTGTAGATGAAATCATTCAAGATTTAACAAGTAGAAATATAATTAAAGCCAGTTCCTCACCGTATGCGTCGCCTATAGTTATAGTTAATAAAAGAAACGGAAGTAAGAGGTTGTGTGTAGATTTTAGATTTTTGAATAAAGTAGCAATTAAAGATCGTTTTCCACTACCTTTGATTGAGGACAATATAGACGCCTTGAAAGGAAAAGTATACTTTAGTAAATTGGATTTGAAAGATGCGTTCTTTAATATTAAGTTAGACGAGTATTCTACCAGGTTTACATCTTTTATCACGCCTCAGGGGCAGTTTGAATTTTTGTGTCTACCTTTCGGGTTTTGTAATAGTCCGGCTATCTTTGTGAGATTTATTACTGAAATTTTTAGAGACCTGGTAAGGAGTGGTAAAGTAGTAATTTATTTGGATGACATACTTGTCGCGACTGAAACTACGGACGAAAATGTCGCAATATTATCAGAGGTGTTTAAAATATTGGTGAATAATTTATTAGAATTAAGGCATGAAAAATGCAGTTATTTACATACTACTATTGAGTATTTGGGGTACATAATAAGTAAGGATGGGATTCGACCTAATCCTGCTAACGTAAAAGTAGTGTTGGATTATCCGTTACCGCGTAACGCGAAAGAAATGCATAGCTTTTGGGGTTATCGAGTTATTTTCGAAAGTTCATTCCAAATTTCTCGCTTATTGCGAAACCGTTATTTGATTTGATTCGAAAAACGCCAAGTTTGATTTTAACGACATTCACTTAAACGCTATGGAACGAATAAAAACAGAGTTGGTTAGTGAGCCGGTGCTAGCAATTTATTCTGTTAATGCGGAGACGCAGTTGCATTGCGATGCAAGCGTGCACGGGTTTGGCGGAATCTTGTTGCAGAAACAGGAGGATGGAACGCTACACCCGATTAGTTATTTTAGTAAGCGGGCTAATGAGTGTGAGATAAATATCACAGTTATGAGTTAGAATGTCTTGCGATAGTGTACAGTATTAAGCGGTTTGAAGTGTACCTGAAAGGAATTCGGTTTACAATATTTACCGATTGTAATAGCATAAGTTTAACGTTCAAGAAAAAGACGTAATTCCGAGAATAATGAGATGGGTACTATACTTACAGGATTATAATTATGAAATAAAACATCGTTCAGGGACTCGCATGTCTCACGTAGACGCATTAAGTAGGTTGCCATCCATCATGATTTTAGAGGACAACACATTAGAATTTACATTGTCGGTGAAGCAAAACGCTGATCCGGTGGTTCAAAATATTAGGAGCAGTTGGAAAAACAGAAAGTCCTTTCTTTGAACTAAGGAACGGTTTAGTTTATCGTAAGCATGACGGTCGGTTGTTATTTTATGTTCCGCGTGTCATGGAAAGTTCGGTTTAAGTAAATATCATGCAGATATGGGGCATGTAGGGGTCGAGAAAACGGTCGAGCTAATATCGCGTACTTATTGGTTTCCGAAAATGAAAAATAAAGTTCGTGAGTTCATTGAAAACTGCTTGAAATGCATCGTGTTTTCTACGAAAAGCGGAAAAAGGGAGGGTTTGTTATATACGATACCTAAAGAACCAGTACCATTCGATACTATCCACATAGATCATGTAGGGCCCTTAGAAAAACAGAGAGAAATAAAAGACATGTGTTGGTAATCGTCGACGGGTTTACTAAATTTATTAAATTGTATGCATGTAAAACGGTATCGGCTGAAGAGGCAATTAAGTATGTTTTAACGTATTTCTCTAACTATAGCGTTCCCCGACGAGTCATTTCGGATCGTGGTAGTGCGTTTACCTCTTCAAAATTTGAAGAAATGTTGGTTAGTAAGGGTATACAGCATGTAAAGGTAGCAACAGGTACGCCTCGTGCTAATGGCCAGGTAGAAAGGTGTAATAGGATTCTAATTCCTATGTTGGCAAAAGTATCTCCTTCACCCAGCCGTTGGGATGAAGCATTAGAAATAGTCGAGTATTTCATAAATAATACAATCAGTAAATCTACGGGAGACACTCCATCTCGTTTAATGTTTGGGATAAATCAAAGAGGGATTGTCGATGATGCGCTTTGTGAGTTTATTGTGGATAATGAGGGGTATGATTTGCCTTCAGCAAGATCGAACGCTGCAGAACGAATTGAACGGTCACAAACTTATAATGCTCTCTATTATAATAAATCTCACAAGGAAGCCAGGAGCTACGACATTGGAGATTACGTAGTAGTCACAAATAATGTTACTACTCCAGGTGTAAACAAAAAACTGTTGCCCAAATATAGGGGCCCGTATATTATAACTAAGATTTTAGGTAACGATAGATATCTTGTAAAAGATGTAGAAGGTTTTCAAATAACACAGATACCGTTTGAGGGAGTGTTTCATGCTCATGATTTGAAGAGATGGTCCAGTAACGATCCTTCTACATCTTCAGTAAATGCTGCAGTTGATCGAGACGATCAAGAGTCAGATTAGCCGAGTTGTAAGGAATATTAGCTAGTAGTAATTTTATGCAACGTGGCAACACGGTTTATTTTATATAAGGAAACGTGACAACATTGTTTTTCGGGAAGGCGCGAAAAGAGAAGGGAACGCGCAGTGAAAACGCCATATTGGCAGCTTTTTTTGTTGTTTACTGTTAAGTTGAGTTGTTCTAATATTTAAGTTGATAAATGTCAAACTTCCTTCTGTATTAGTTGCCTACAGCAAAGTAAACGTTCTTGTAGTAATCGTGTCTGTGTTTTTTTGGGTCTTACAAATCCACTGAAATAAATTACAACACGATTTATGAAGTTTTTGAAATATATACATACCTTTAAAATATTTCAACCGTTAGAACATTATCCTTCACTTTGTTAAATCCCCATAAATTTTTTAAAACGTCTACTCTGTCTTACTTACCAACAAACACTGAATTGGTGCGTTTAAATACAGTGTAATGGATGATGCCACGTTCGTGGAAGGGGATGCAGCAACAAGAAATTTGATGTTCGGAATTTCCTCCAAGGCCGGAATTCCCCCAGTTTACTCTAAGAATAGGGTGAGTGGCATGGAAAACCTCCTGCAGTGAGACCAGATTAAATCTTTTGTGCCCCCCTCTAGTTGGACTTGGAAAGATTAATGTCTTTGACAAATTCGATCAGATCCCTAGTCAAGAGTTTTAGTAAATCTTCTTCCAAAATGAAGATGAGTTCTAGGTGTTTGTGGCTCTCTAGGCACAGGGCCGAGCACCTCATGATGATGTGGTCCATACGCTCCACCTCTTCATCCCAGTACCAGCATGTGTCGCATAAATCACCAGTCCCATCTTTTTCAAGTGATACCTGCAATGAATGTGTCCTGTTATAATATACCACAGAGTAGTTTTAACTCTCTTCTGCGTAACCCTCTTTTGATTAGGGCTAAGGAACTTGTTAAAATATTTGAGACCTGGCAGTTTACTCCAGATTCTGTTGAATTGTTTATTGGCCCAGTTGGTAATAACCCTTGGTAATCCCTCTGGCTAAAGCCGTCCATAGGAGATGACACTATAGTAAAGAGTATTGCTGCCCTAAGCTTTGCTTGCTGATTTGCTTCCTCATTGCCTCCTATGCCCTGGCACTCAGACAACTACAATTTTATTTTTGTCTGCCGGCTCATTTAAGGCCTGATGATGGTACTCGTGAAGCATATGTGATCTCACGTTGTTACTGTGTAGTACTTTTAATGCGGCTTGACTGTCGGTGAAGAGATGTTCTGGTACCATGTGAATGGCGTGCACTTATGCTTGAAAAATGGTGGCGTCGTATCCACCACTTCTGTTCCCACACCATTTTCCATTTCGGATCTGTCTGTGAATCATTTTTTGGAAGACCCCGGCACCCAGTCAGTACCTCCAGGCCAGCCCTTTTGAATTTGTTTGACAGCCACATCCCAAATAGCAATTTAAAGGTTATAACAAGCCTGCTCCAAGCTTGTCTATAAACCCTGCAAAGGTTGTTATAAGCTTGTTGATGTAAATGTTGTAAGTTTTATGGAAAGCTTGTGTCAAGGTTCCTAGTTGACACATGACAAGGTTGTACAAAAACCTTACAACTGAAGCCTACAACAAGCTTGTTCGTAATGGTTGATTTAAGGTTGTCAATACCAATGGTATAAACTTGTAAAAAGCTTGCTACAAGCATGTACCGTGAAAGCTGTAATAATCACAAAATCACTGTTTTCCATTGTATTGTAGGAATAAAAGAATAATACATATAATCACGTGGAAATCTAACAGTATAACTTAAACCAAAATCTGCTTAAACCTTAAAGGGGCCTCCGTAAGTGAGTCTGTGCGTACCTGTAAAAAAACAAGCTTGTGTGTACTACCACAGTGTAATACTACTAAAACAAACTACGCACAATGAAATACAAAAGTTTCACATTCACACACAAAAGGTGAAACGATGCCTAAACTTGTAATACCATGTAATACTAAATGATGCGAGTATTCTAAAGTAACAATTGCGAAGTACAAGTTGAAAAACTGCGATGGATCAGAGCGTTTTAGATATCGAAAGTCTGAATTTGTTTTAGGTATTACATTGCTTCAAGGTTATTCGTCAGCATTAGCTTTATTAAGCAGACGACAAGCTTGTTACAAGGTTTTGGTTCTTATCGTTGTCGTGACAATCGTCAAACAAGCGAATGGCAACGTTGTCATAAGGTTACATGCTATCTGGGATGTTAAGTAGCATACGTTTGTTTTTAAAAAGTTTGAAACCGCTGATCAAGTGCTCCTTCCAAACTATCAATCAAACAAAACTTATGTCAAGTATTTGAAAGAATTCAAACATTGAATATAACGTACAAAAATAAAAACTACCGTATCCGAACCAATAACAGAACACATCCTAGATTTTTGTGATTCTGGAGCTCGGTAGACGCTATTACTGGAAATGCAATACCACAAAAAATGTACCAGCTTCCAAAATCAAAACTGAGGAAGCTGACCTTGAACAATTCTTAAGGTTGCTAACTTTTAGTGTGACCTATCACATGCAGAATGAAAGACAAATTTTCAATGGAAATTTTGCATTGTTTGTGTTGGTACCTACTCAATACGCTCACGTACTCCTGGTACTCCTAGTCACACAAGCCGGCATTTATGCCGAGATTAATAAAAGTAGGACTGCATTTAATACCCAAAGAAGAAATAAGCAAATAAAAACAATTTAACAAATTGTTCCACCATTTGCTTAATCCAGTTTTCAATCAGGTTTTTCAAGATGCTCGCAGAGTCCAGGTGTGCCTTTAACTACTTGAAGACCAAAGAAGACAATAATCAATTCATTTTGTATAAATAAATGTACACGACCAACGTCACGAGTCGTCAATTTCTATACTCTCTTTCTGATTTTAAATGAATGTTTCCACTTGTATAGATTCCTGTCGTTAACCCCGCCCCTCTCAGTCTCTGGCTTAATTGACTAGTTGATTATTTGAGTTTTAGTAGTCTAAACTCGTTTGTCTGTTTCAAGTTTTTTGCTCTGATAAAGCCACTTACGATAGGTGGCGAAACGTTGGCAACTACGGTTACGATTTTGACACGGTCCAATCCCAGCGACTATTAATTAAGAGTCAATTCCTCTTATATTGTTTTATTCTATCCTTGGTTCTCCTATAAAAGAATTAACTCTTAATTAATATAAAAGTCAGGAGAAATTACTTCGCAACAGGTGGACCGAATTTGAAAAATAAAAAACTACTGTATAGAGAATCAAAAGGCCTTTTGCAACGAGGTATCACTTAACCTCTATTCATATTTGAAAAAATTTGGAAATGACACCACCGCTTAGGCCCAATTTTTTTGTCAAAAAGTGTCTCCCTCACAAACAAATTTGACCTGTCTCAGGATTTTTTTGAGAAATTTTTTTTCAGCAGTTATGCCTCCTGGTTTGTTTTCAATGGCCCACGCTGTATGTATAATGTAATGGGAAACGCAGTGAGTTTTTTCTTTAGATGTGAATTTGGTTCTTATTCAGTTTGATATGAATGCGTTTGTGATTTTTTGCTGTTCGAGTCTTATTAGAAAACCGATCTTTGGTAGAGATATCGTTTCTACGTGTGATGTGCAGCTCTATTAAAAGGAATCAATGATTCGGTAACCGGTGACTCATTCCAAACACGACGACTTTAAAAAAAAATATTGTCAAATTGCGTAACAATTGTAACCCCATTTTTTTTAAATTGTACTCGCCTATAGATACCATACTTTAAAACATCCGTGTAATATCTTAGGCGTGGAGATGTAAAATTTCGCATTCAGCGGGCTTAATTTCGTCGCGGTTATTAAAGTAGCGACCTGGCTTTGTAATAAATGTCATTACGCATGTTGTTGGAGATTAAACGTCAGGATGGGTAAAGATGACAAATCAGTTTCTTGAAACATCAAGCTTCAATTAGTTAAGTTCGCGTTAATGAAGCAATACATGATTATATTTCGAAAAAAATGATGTGGTTTGCTGTCCTTAGCTCAGCAACGGTATGATCTTTATATTCAATAAAATTACGTTAATGAGTAACTTCATATTCCTGAACTCTCCGTAAAAACAAACACTCTAAAATTATTTATTACTGATTTCAAAATCAATTCAACTAAGTATAATACAGGTCCTCTAAGTTCTTATAAAGAGATGAAAGTGACTCAATGGAAATTCTGTTTTACGTTGGAATGAGTTTCAAAGCGTAGGATGAAAAATACTATCTACACAAGCGCCACAAAAATTTCTTCGCTTTTGACAAGAGACAACATTTTTTTGTGTCGCTCGCGTTAATTATAATAATCCTTTCAATACATTACTATTAGTTATAAAAAATATGGTCATATTAAAATTTGCGTGTGTATTTCTTAACCTAAGGTAACCTGATCAATCTTTACCCACTTTGCAACTTTCAGAAAAACGCAAAAATATGAATTGCTAAAAGCAAGCTAAAATTAAACTGGGTACACTTTAGGAAATCACTAACCACGAAGTTACGATATGTTTTCTAATATTATTAAAACATTAACAATTATTATGTTTATAATTTGACTTGTGCTTGAGGCTTGGTTTTTGATATGCAGAAATATTATACATTCATATATTATTGAAAATAAATTGTTTTATGTATTGCTAAAGGTAGTCTACGCGATGAACTTACATCTTGGGGACATTTATACATTTAAGTTTAAACCTTACAATTAAGTAAACAATATCACAGACACTAGGTAGAAAAATTACGATAAACAAACAAATCATAGTGTTTCTGAACAGCTTATAAAAGTACTTTACTGTTATCTTGTATACCAGTCGACAACATGGCGGCAAAAAATGCCAGTGCCACTGTTATCACAGCGGGGAATAGTAACATCGTGTGCACTAACATATTATAAATAGGTATAGCACAAAGGGAGGCCAAGTGGAACACACTGCGCATCATACCATGCGCCGTACATCTGCAATAAATCATTTGACATACCTATAAACAATTAATTTCAAATAATTTACCGTAAATGGCAAGGATATCCTTCAATAACAACCATTGTTATGGTATTGACGGCGCAGATTAACAAAACCTTCATGGTGGCTTCTACCACAACCATAGAGACAAAATTAATTAAAAAGAATATTCCAATACTGGTCAAACTAGTTAGTATTAAAAGTACTACCAGTACTGGTGGTCTTGATGTGGCTTCAAGCACAAACCCAAGTATTAAAAGTGCTGGTACCATCGGTCCGGCCCAAGCCACTGTTTCCACAAATAAGTCGTTCAAGTATATGTTATAGTCAAAATCAATCACACAACCAGACAACAATGATAAAAACGTGTTGTTCATCAAGTTGCAATTTATAAAATGTTGTTCCGTTAAATCGGTGTCGATAAATCTGTAAAGTAAACGAATTATTACTAACTTTTACACTATAATCTGTTCACTAAAGTGAAAGAGCTGAATCACTCCATTAATTGGCGACAATTTAATTTTCAAAATTTAATTTGTCAAATTATGGTGTAGTTAAACCTGTTCAATTCAAATTCAGCGCCCATTTGTTGGGAGCGGCTTAACTCTTTCTGTTCAGTAAACAGATAATATTAAAAAAACTTTACCTCGAATCTTTGATGGTGCAATTTTCAAAATATGTGATTGACGATTTAACATTAGAAAATTCAGCTTCTTCAAACATGCAATTGACGAATTCAACATGATTAAAGTCTAGATGTGTAAATGTAACGTTCCTAAATAACGAATCTTTGTACTGGACGTTTTCGATAGTCGAATTAAAGTTAACTTCCGAAAAATTTTGATTGCTTAAATATTTTTTCATCGAAAAATAGTTTAGATCGTTCATTTCTCTTATTCGCGAAAAAGAGAAGGTTGAAATGCCCATGTAGCCGAATCCGAGAACTAAATGAAGAGTTGCTAATAGCAGTGTTGTTTTGAAGTGCGATGGTGAGTATATTCGTTGAAACGCTTCGCGGAACTAGAAATAAAAAATGTGAGATCAAAAATCGTCAAGATTTGAATCAAAATATCTTATTTTGTTAAAAGAGTTAAATGAATCAGTGTCGGCTCGTCTCGTTTTAGTGGGAGGCGGTGCTTTAACCAAAGTTACTTATCGTTTTAAGGCGGTGAATTTCCTATTAAATCAAAGTCTTTTAGTAAACAGCTCTGACAGTTGATGAATTTTGGGTTGTGTATACGTCACTGACACGACGTAGAGGAGTTTTGGTTCTATACAGTCAGGTTTCCTAATTGGAAGAACAGAACTGCCAATCTGATTTTTAACACAGGCTGCTCTAATTGAAGTTTGAAATTTTTTTTCCGAAACAGAAAAAACCTTTTGCTGAAATATTCTGACAATTTGTGCCAAAGTCGACAGATACTATAGTGAGGATATGAAAAATCAGTACAATTTGTCTCGCTTTGGACAACCCATGGACAGCAGCTCGCATTTCATCAATGGTACATACATCATTGAAACCTCCGAAATTTAATTTACTTCAACTCGTATGTAGGAAACGATTAATCTCAAATTTACCCTACGAAAAAAGTGACAAAAACAAAATTTAATATGATAAATTCAAAACACCAAAAACAATAATTTTCGCTTATTTCTTGTTTTCCCATGTTAGGTGGGAGAAGTATGTGGTTAGGGTCGTACTATCTACTAAAGAATATCTCCATCATTCACAGTAAACCAAATTAAGATTGGAACAAAGCTTCTGTAAGCTTATCAGCGTCATCTACCTCCTCACCAGTTTACAACTTCGACCTTTGATAGTAACCTAAAATCTATGTCTAAACTAGTTAGGCCCCATTAGCATAACCCTTAACACATACACTTGATGACGGCAACGTCATAAATACTTTGGTCAAGTGATGAAACAAATACCGCAATTGCGTAACCACCGCACTGTTAACTTCACCACAACTTTTAGTGGTGCTATAAATTCCAAGTCGTCACTAAAATAAGTCTTTAATTCGGAATTTTTTTTTCTAATATTTGTGCCGTCCTGCAATAGTTGTGAGACCATGTCATGAAGTTTAGAAACAAGCTTTTTATTAGTAGAAGGTGCATGAGCGGTTTATGGATTTAAATCCCGTAATCACTAGTAAAATAGTCTCGGTATCTGTGTGAAACACAATATAAGAATCATATAATTCAAAATTCGTTAGTAGATGTATATCGCAAATAAAATGAAGATAGAAGATCAAAGACTCACAAGGAAATTGAAGGTAAATTAGGAGGAAAATATTATAAGATTCATAAAAGCCAACCTTTGTTGAATCATACACACAGAAAAGTGTTTTCCTTATCTTTGATAGTTGCAAGTGGCTTTCAGGTCATCGACCTCACCTTAAAATAAAATAAATGTTTGCTGTTTCATTGTATTTTCTTGACGTAGTTTTAAATTTCATCATCTAGTAAGTTTTGTGAGCGGTATGTGCATAAGGGAACATAAGAGTGCTACAATTACCGTTTGGGTACCGGGAATAAATAAGTTTAGAATTTGAAGTTAGTTAGGGGTGTTTTTCCCCGTTTCGCAAGCCTGCGGATAATTTATATTTTCTTCCAAAGTTTACTGGGAACTTGAAGTTTTTACCCAGTGCGGTTCCCGTACCACAAACATAAATTACAACTTGGTAGGATCTGATAAAAAGATTTTTTTTGTATCGACGTGCCAGTTTTAGCGTTTCTACAAAGAATTATTTTGATCCGAATTCTCGTCTTCGTTTCCATCTGTACGTTCCACAACAACCTCTGGTCCATCTCAACAAGCCTGGGTTTCCCGTTACCTATGATCTCCAGGTATTTATGTATTTGTTTAAGTAACTACGTGAACAAAACCGAAATTAAAAAGCCTTTGAATGTTTTCGTAATGTTTTCGTAATTACGTACATATTATCTATCAATGCGATTTTAATTCATTAAATTGACATTTTGTCTGTATTTTAAAAAATGCAAGACGCGCAAAGTTTAGATTTTGTAATAGAGATACCGTTTCAATTTGATTTGTATGAGCGCAAAAAACATTTAGTTAGACAAGTTGTGTTATTAATCAAAATTAGCGATCACGTCATCAATTTGATTTTCACTATTACAGTAATGTCAATCTCGTATAAACTCTGTTTATTTGGTAAATACAATAAATCTTGTAGATTTATTTTGTAACTAACCTTTTAATTTATATTTTATTTTATTTTGTGTGATATTTTAACTTTTAACAGATTGTTGACGATACTATCTTATAATAAGTCAACAGGAAAGTACCCTACTGGACAGGCTTTCAGTGAAGCTATTTAACGTCGTGTCCTTGTTTGGCGCCCTCCTGACTTTGACTGATTTATCGATTATTTGCAACAATTTACTACCATTTACCTTACCATTTCACGCAGACAAATCATCTCGCGACCCACCACGCCCACTGAGCTACGGAGCAACCTCTATGTTTTTATTTCAAATTTGTCGTTAACCTCTTTTTGCAAGCGACTAAATTGACGAGAAAAAGAATCGATAAAATTAGTAGAGGGAAGATGAAAAATTCTTGGGAATACAGGATGGAAACAAAAATACAAGGACATGAGAAAGTGAGAAAAAATAACGTTCGAAGCTAATACAAACAAGGACCTATAAATAAAACAAAGAGAAGAAATCTCCCTCAAAAATAAGATTTTTAAGACGCGTTGGGCCAGCCACATTGAACGGTTTGAAGGTGATACGTACATCATTATACACAAGCCGCCACTGAAATGAATTGTGAATAGAATACTTACCGTACTCAATCCATGAGTGAATACATTTCTAGAGGGACTAACTGGCCGGTCCCGATAAGCACTTCTTCCTGGCAATTCGAGTTCCGTTAATCCGTATTGGGTTCTCGCTTTATTTAATCGATGCAATCTTTGATATACAACTAAAGCCTCGACTTCCCTCGAAGCTTCTAATAAATATCTGGGAGATTCGGATGCCCAAACTAAACCTATTATGCATGCAATGGTTGGAAGGATATTTAATATAAGGCATTTGTGCCAAGAACTCCAATGCTCGCGGTTATCTAATACTACGTCAGCTCCGTCACTTGGCAACGTTAAATGTGCAATGGTTCCAGTAAATAGCGCCCCCAAAGGCCAAAATGAGTGTAACAATCCGGTATACCGGGTACGCGTGGCTCTAGGACACGTTTCGGATAAGTAACTAAAAGTCAGAGGAACGGCACCTGCGACTCCAAGACCAGAACAAAATCTACAAGTTATCTATGTATACAGATTCTGCGAAATAATAAACGCTACCTTGCGGTCATGAATGTTCCGTAAGTGGGCATTACCGCTGCCACTGCGGAAAATATTGCCGCAACCGATAAAGCACTCATCAAAGCTCGTCTTCGGCCCAATCGATCTCCTAAAATTCCCCATGCCAACGAACCAGCTGCCAACGCTAATAACGTGATCGAAACTAAAAACGAATATAAATCACTATGTATTTCGTTAAAGCAATTTAATACACACCCAACCACCCTTTCCGGTGTTCGTCGATACAAAGCTGTAGTTCAGTCGACGGCAAAATGAAGCCTAAAATAGACAGTTCAGAACATTCAGCAGCAATACCGAATCCTAGTACTAATGTCAATAGTAATTGGGCTCTTCCAACAGCGGCTTTGCATAGGGCATCTTCGTGGAAACCAACTAGGGCTTCTCCGCCAATTCCCACCCCACCCCCACTGCCTGTCGAAGACACTGAAAACAAAATTTCATATAATTGTCGATGCATAAATACATATCGTTAATTGGGCTCACGCTTGCTCTTGCCACTATAAATGATTTTCATTTTATTCGTTGTAGATCGAAATACTCGTAATTAACATAAAAGATTTAAATATTGTATATGAGATAAGATAAAATACAAACTATGTACAAATAACACTTTGACGTAGGTAAGACAGCAAACGTATAATTCGTTGTTACATCTAAACATGAATTGTTAGATCTTGAAAATGTATAGTTGTCACATGAGGTCAAAAAACTAAGTGCGAGTAATTATAGAATAAACATAATTTTTTTTTGTCGCTTCTCTGGTGGGTTAATGATCTAACTTCCATATGTATAAACATTTATCGTCGTAAACTGGACGTTTATTATCGATTGTCGTACTTTTATACTAAAATTAAGGTTTTAAAATAAAACAAAGTTATTGATCTTGTAGGTATACCTTTAATTATAGTTGAGATTTGACATGTTTTTCTACTAACCTTGTTAAGTTAAAACGATATTATTTGAAAACAAAATTAAGAGTAATAATAGGGCAAGTATTTTCTGGAGTGAATTAATTTATAGTTTTATGTTTTAATGAATATTGTTTTTCTGAGTTCTTTAGTGTCATGATGGTGAATTTTTCTCCTGTCGAACAGGATTTAACAAAGTGTTAAACAAATACAATGATTTTAAGCAATTTTTAGAGCTTTAGAGCCTTGTATCAAACTGAAAAATGTTGTTTTTAAATGTTTTTTTTAATTGAACCAGTTACTAGTTGTCCTTGAAGTATTCGCTTCGCTCGAGTGTGAAGTTAGCAAGCTTAGTTCTCGATAATTCTGAATAAGAGTTTTATATATATATAAAAAAAGTTCCGTTGATTAAAAATACCAAAAACTAACTTCACACCTTAGTGCAAGACCATTGTACTGTGCTAACTTCCCTTGCTCAAAACATTCGATAGAGACACAGCTCGCTTTGCTCACTCAAGTTTTTAACGGCAAATTCAAAAATAAAATATTATTTGTAGATAAATTACTAACAAAACAATATATTTCTAAAGGACCTTTTGTGTAAATACAAATTAGTGCATTTTATTCTTGAATGGTACAAAAACTATAAATAGCTTTCTTCTTTCTTTAAAAATTCGAAAATATTATTTTTCAGTCATAAAAACCGCAAAAACATCAATTGTTGAGTTTTGAGTAGACAAAGCGATAAGAACAGACGGGTTACAAAAAGACGAATGGAAGTTCACAGGTGATAAGACATAGAAAGAGATTGGAAAGATCTTTAGTAAAATTTGGAAGGGAAAGGGATTTCCAGAAGAATTGAGGGAAGGATTAATATGTCCCATTTACAAGGGAGAAGAAGATAAGAAAGAAACTAAAAGTTACCAAAATTTACGCAGAGATACTAAGAAAGATACTAGAGAAGGAGATGGTAAAGAAAAAACTTTTAAGAGACTAGCAGGCAGGATTGAGAGAAGAAGGAGAGCATTAGGTAACATCTATACATATACTCAGACAGCTGGCCAACAAAAAACTGAAAAATAAGGGAGGGGGATGTATGGGCTGTCTCTGGACATCCAAGCTGCTTTCGACAAAAGCTGAAAGAAATATTAAGAAAAATTAAATAAAGGAAAATATAGTAGAAGCAATTGAGACAGTTTACAAGGAAACGTGGTGAGAAAAAAAAGTGTGGGTGAAATAGGTCAAAAATTCTGAACAAGGAAAGGGGTAATACAAGATTCCCTTTGAGACTGGTAAAGAGATGGCAACAAAGAAAGGGGGTAGTAGTAGAAAATGTGAAGGTCTCGGATGACGTGACAACGGTAACTACGCAAAAAAAAAGATAGAGCAACTTTGAAGGTTTTGGGAAAATATTCAGAAGGAAAATACTTAAAAGTTAACGTAAATAAAACTGAGATTCTAATGTTCCAGAAGAAGAGCGGCGGATGGTAATGGGGGGGGAAGAAGAGATAGAACTGGTAAAGGAATGGAAATATCTAGGCTTTACAATAAAATACAACAATAAAGATAAGGCAGAAGCAAGGGAATTAGTAAATAAGAGAAATAGTTGCAGATGTGGGAAATATGATAGGTTATGAAGCTGAAATTTTGGGGATGAAAGAGTGGGATGCATTAGAAGGAATCCAACAAAAATACTGAAGATGGACCTTGAGGTTAGATAGGCACACACCATTCTACACAGTGGAGGGAAAGGTAAAGTTAGAGAAGATAACGATAAATACTTGAAAACAAGCAAATGTTTGAAGAAAGAATGGAAAGAGGAGGCGTGATAGAAGGAAGCGAAAAATATGTTAGAAAGGGAACAAGGAGATGAGAGATAAAAACGTACGGGAGCAGAAGAGAAGAGCAAGATAATAGAAGGAAAGTATAATAAAATGTATGAGGAAATAATGGCGGATGGTACTCCGACATACCTGAGAGGAAAACTTAGGGTTAACACAAAAGGCTAGTGGCAAGAGGAGAAACATATTAAACAAAACCCAGTATTTCCCATTCCATAAAAGAATATTTAACAGATTGAAATAATTTGTTGAAATCTGTAGTTGCCAGCTGCATATCGAATTCCAGAAACCGAATATAACAGTAGACAATGATAAGAGTCAAATTCCGAACGGCACCTACATACACGTATTTCGCCCTATTTGAAGATCATCAGTGTAAATGCAAGTCTACTAGGAATAGCTACAGGATTGCGATGTACCAAGACTCATGAAATTGAAATATTTTTAAAAATCTGAACTTGTTCTGCAAATCGTTTGAATTTGACGAATCTTTTAGTAAATGACAACTATCCATGAGATGGTGACACCGCTTATATAATACTTCAACTTCGGTAGGAAACAGATTGCAAACCCGCGTGGAGTAAATTTACAACCAATTTTACAACATTTACAGAACTGAGCTTAAACTACTTATCATTATGTACACTAAGCAATTACAAAATAGAATCCGACCTTGTTTGTGCACAACTGGAAAAAATGTTCCAGGTCCTACCATCACAAGGAATACCAATACAAGAAAAAAGAGTAGAACAAAAGCTAGAAAAGCCTTTCCAAATGTCACCGATTTTGAAACTTTTCATAGAACCAGAAGCAATTAAGATGATCAAAACCAATTTAAAGCTAAACAAAGCCTCTTGTGATTGGAAAACTCGTAAAGAACTCCTCAGAGAGGAGGTTATCCCACTGATAATCATCCTCAAAGCAAACTTACGCTTTGGTTACTTTCCAGCAGAAAAGAACTATATTTAGTCCAATAAGCTTCTACCAAATCCTCCGTTTGGGTTCAGGCAAAAACACAGTACAATTGAACAAATCCATAGAGTGGTCAAGAACACCAATCAAAACAGAACTAGTGGATAGCGGCCTTTTTAGAAATAAACACGGCTCTTCAAAGGTCAGGCTTTTCCATAGGTTTTTCCACACACATTATAGGTTATCCTGAAATCGTGCCTACAAGAGAATATTTTATGGTAAAGTACCAACAAGAACCAACAGAGATCTTACCAGTGTTTTCAAGAGTTCCACATGGTAGCGTCCTTGGCCCTATCCTCTACCCCTTGTTTGCAAAAGATCTATCTAACAGTCAAGACACAACGTTCGCCGACGATAAGATAGAGATATTCCAGTCAAAAGTTTTATGTGCCATCACAGACGTAACTAACAATAAAATTAGAAGTGACTTGACAGTGAATACTGTAACGCAAGGGATTAGTGAATACAGTGAACGTCATATAAAAAACATTTGACACTCATCCAAATATCCTGAATCTACTCGACAATAATGAACATTCACAAACACTAAAAAGATAAAAAACCTCTTGAACTACCTTTTCGATTCTAATGTACACTAAATTTATAAGTTAACATCTAAGAACATACATTCCTACACACCAAATAAAAAGTCAGAAAAAAGTATTATATAAACACACAATCTGTTTATAGTATTATCGTTGATTAAAAAGTTTTGGAAAGATATGCAACGCATGTAAATAAAATGTTTCTAAAATTGCCACGATATATAGATGGATCTACCGTCGATTTAACCCTGTTATTTTTATTGTTTGTGTACACGGTTTCGTCACTACACTGTACAGGTTTATACTGATCTTCTGGGGCACCATATGATTAAATAAATAACTGACATATACACACTTAGTCATTGTCCCACAAATCACAGTAACTTCGAAAAACAAATCCGATTCAACTACTACGAAATATCAACAACAGTCACGAAGCAACTAAACAACTAGGATTAAATTATTGAGAACCGGGTGAATTGTTTGGTACATTTTATTCATATGCTCTGCGTATCTTCCCAAATTTTTCAATAAACGATATTATATTTATCTTGTACTGTTTACACCTAGATATAAGCAAACAAAATTTCAAAAAATGGATTCAATGCAAAACTGCATACATATAACTGTGGAAGTTCATCGAATTAAATAATGGTAGTACTCTTAAGAGTAGTAAACTTTATACTATTGGCTTAATTTATATTGTTAAACATTTGACAAGTTTGTTCAAAAGTCCAAAAGTGTCAAAATTTCTGAAATACAAATATTTCGAAAACGGGGCTGTAGCATAATACTATTACTGCCTCAGCTTATTTTCAATGTAGAATAAAAAAATAAAATAACTTATTTCGTTTTCAAAAATTTTGTCGAAGTTTGATGAACACCCTGTAAAACATGTTTAAATGTGAATACATTCCTTATGTATGAGAATTACTAACAATAACATAAAAATTCATTTCCAAAACTATTTTAAGAAGAAGACAATTTGATTTTGACATATATGTTTGTAATTTTTTGATTCACAATTTCGTAAGACATTCAAAAATGCAAGAATATACAGCGTCTTCCATTTAAATTAAATAAAGCTATTTACAAATTTCATATATTTTGGTTTACCATATACATCTGATAGGCAGGGTCAATGACTCGTATAAAATCTTAAGGATTAGGCAAAAGCATTTTTTTACTTTGAGTTAACAGCTCTAAAAAATTGTAAAATGTATCCGGCAAATATTTTAATCTTATTTAATTTTTAAGTTTTAAAAAGAAAAATTTTGAAGTTTTGAGTTATTTTTACAATAATACTAATTTACAATCTACTTAAAAAAATATTCAGTGAATGTGAAGCTAACGGAGGCAGTGATAGGAGAAATCATCCATTGATGACACTCCCTATGAGCACTATTTACGACAGGTTCGTAAGGTCATGTTTTCTTTAGTAGTCGTACTGTGTCCATCCCACTTCTTGCGGTAATTCATCGCAATAATATACAGTGTCTTCCATTTAAATTAAATTAAGTTATTTACAAATTTCATATCCTTTTGGTTTACCACATATTTCTGATAGGCAAGGTCAATGATTCGTATAAAATCTTAAAGATTAGGCAAAAGCATTTTTTGTTAATTTACTTTAAAATATCAGCTCTAAATAATTCTAAAATCTATCCGGCAAACCTTTTGTTTTTATTTTTAGTATCGGTTCGCTGATGATGATAGCTTAGCTATTGAAACACGTGTCCGAGATTAGTTTTTGGTGTAGTTTTTTGGTGCTTTCCCTTTTGTTACAGATAGACGCTGCAGTTAGAGTTCAATTCCTTTGAAGCCTTTTAAATCTTATTCAACTTTGAAGTTTTGAAAAGCAAAATTTTCAAGTTCTGAGTTTTTTTAATTTTTTTTTGCAATAAGTAATGTTAATTTAAAATCTACTTAAAAAATATTCAGTAAATGTAAAGCTAAGCGAGGCAGTGGTATGAGAAATCATCCATTGATGACACTCCCTATGAGCACCATTTACGGGAGGTTCGTGAGATCATATTTTCTTTAGTCGTCGTACCGTTTCCATTCGACTTCTGGCGGAAATTCATCGCAAATCATATGTGATGGCTAGACCTTGGGGGATTGACGACAACTATTGCGCGGAGTGTTTTTAACTAAAACTGCCACAGTGTTTCTTTTCTACTTGATCTGGTACTCCTCCAAAGTTGTATACCAAATGTCCAAATTGAGTGAAAACTTTTTATGGCAGTTTAGAAAGATTTCTAAAAGAAATTATAAGAAGGTCTTTCAATTGAATTTTCCCAAGTCTTAAGCCAATTTTATTCTTAAAAGTTCTGATGGCAGTTTAGGAGACTATTTCTAAAGAAAATGGTTGAAAACCATCCAGCAAACCGTTTAGATGTTCATTCAGCCTTGAAAGTCTTTGAGTGAACTTTCCTAACCGTTGATCAAATTAATTTTTTTAGAGTTTTAAAGAGTTCTGATGGTAATTTAGAACTCAACTAATAATTTAATTTAAAAGTCGTTTAACATCATAGGTCGTTACGATTAGTAATTAATTTTATACAATCTTATTTTTCGTATCAAGAACCCTAGAACTCATAGCAAGACTTCGCAGGTACGATTTAGAAGTATCTCGGTTTAGTGTAATTTTTTTTTTGTTTTGGATGTTTCTACCAGGAACTTTAATCAAGAGACATTAGCTACTTAGAACTATTAAACCTTGAACTCAGATGTGAAGCTGTTTTAATAAACATAAAAGAACTCTTACACTCTTGAAAATGATGCCAGAACTCTAATCAAAACTTTGAGAACCTAACTAACTTCACATTGATAGATTGGGCGCCTAAATAAGTTCAATTTACACAAGAACTCATTGCAATAACCACCATTATACAGGGTGACGAAAGGTTGTGAAATTTACAAAGGGTTACGAGGAAAATGATTTCAATGTAATCCCCATAGTTTATTGCGACCTATTGTTTAAACTATTTTTAGTTGTATGTACAAGACGTTGCATAAATCGTTTTATTATTTTTCTTTGGTATAACAATCCAAAATATTATTTCAGATTCAGGAACTTGAGAAATCTATCCGATGTCAAACAAACGTTTTTGCGCCGACATCCACATGCCCGATACTAATAAACGTTTAAGAACTTATGTGAAATGGGAACCTTGAACAGAAAAATTGGAAAAAAACATTTAAATTTGTTCATTGTTTTCTAACCGGGTGCGTCCGGTACCTTATTGAGTGCTTCCAGCTCATCTAGCTTGGAACTGTTTTCTAGTATGTGGCGGACAGGTCACAAGATAAATTATAACATTTCCTTTTTAATTGTCAAATGTTTTTTCTTCTTCCAAATTAAAATTGAAGAAATTTGTTAACTTCAGTTGTAGGTAATGATACGAAGTTCCATTTATGACCATTGACAATTCCTTTATCCTTTCAGCCTACAATCTGGCTTGGTTTACAAGTTGGTTATCTAACTTTTAGTTTGCTTATTCCTTTATCGATTTATCAACCTTTCGCCTTGATGAAATCACCAGCTAAATATTTTTGGCTAAATAATAAAGCCAAAAATTTTCGGCTGGATTGTCACTTTCAAAACATTTTGGTTTCATTTCCTGAAGGACTAAGTGAAAGTTTTTACTTTCAACATTGATCTTATGAAGTGTGTTTGTTTTTTTTTTTAAATATTATTTGGTTAGTATTTTGATAAAGAATATTATTCAGCATTAAATTGAATATAAATAAAACAGAGAAAAATAATATTAAACAATTTCAATTATTAAATACTTACGTCGAGGTTCGGGGTGCCGTTCTGTGATTGCTCCAGTGGTGGGACCAAGCATGCAGATTCTTCACACATATTGCTGTTTACTTCTGTGTATCAAATATTTTTTTTCGTTGAATATAGCAAATCATCTGAAACAAGTACTGACTTAAAAATTCTAGTTAACTTTTTTCATAAATGTTCATAATTCCTATATATGCCAGACTTATGATTCAACAAAAATAAATTATGTAGAGTAGGTGTTGGTACTTCGTGTTTAACAAAGATCAGGATTATCATTGTCGATGATCCTGCTTCCATCCTAGTCAGGGAACAACGTTCTTTTATTAAAATTAAATACATTATGAATAAATGACCGTAGATTGCAGACAGTTATGCTATGAAGCATTACAAAGCGGAGAGTGGTTAGACAAACAGACAAAATAGATTGCTTGATCCAGGATTTAACTATAAGTTCTAACCGTTTCCAATTCTTGTATTTCTAGCTAATAAAGTTATTCCTTGGGTTATCGTACAAAGCACTAAAAGTAGTGACCTAGACGTCAAAACTAAAAAACACGGAAATAACTAAAAATATAGATATGATACATTGTGTTCGAAGAATTATTATTTGAAAGTATTTCGAAAAGCTGCCTCTCATCGAAACACAATTTTTCGAATAGCAATTGTTGGAAATTATAATAATAACCATTTTAAAAAAATAAAATAGCTTTTCGAAGAGTTACTGATTCAAACGATACTTTTTACAAAAAATTTAATTTCGAAGAATTAATGATTTGATTAATTGTTTTTTTAAAGAAAGTATGAAGATTATCTTTCAAAACACTTCTTTCGAACAATTCTTTTCGAACAATTTTTTTGTCATTCTTCACGCACTATTAAAATAATTTTATTCTTTACGATGCATGAACCATTTTTTCTTTCTACTGTTTCCCAATTCTTCATATCTTTGATAATAATTATTGCCTATAACCATTGATTATAAAAGGCTGTAACTAAAATTTTGATTTATTCATCCTAACTATTCGACCTATATTTGAATATTGATCTGTACTAAATAAACGTTGCGCATCGAAAAGGTTGTTTACCCTAAACGAGAAGTTTCTCCTTAAATCTATATAGCATTGATATTTTTGAAACCAGCAAAACAATAAATAAACTTACTGTGCAATTATCAAAAGCCCATCATCTTAAAATTAAAGAATAACGTAACTATATGCTGGTATTTGTGGCAATTAGTTCTAAAACTGAAATCTATCTACGGAAGCACACAATTTCGATAAATAGTAACGGAATTGAAATGAGGAATAATGACGATAATTGATAATAATTGAGTCTTACAATAACAGAATTTTCAAGAATCTAAATAACATAGAATAATTATAAGAGTTATGCAACACCCTGTATTTATAAAATTAAATTATTCTAAGCTACTTTATTTTGTGGTTTTTTTTGACAATGCTCCAAAATTATTAACAATAAAGGTTATTTATTTCATACGTTAATTTACATTATTCATTAAAAATAAACTAAAAAACAAAGTGAGATTATTGAACATATTTCACACCCTGTACAATAAAAAATAATTTGAAATGATAGCTCATCCATTTTTCTCGTAACTCTTCGAATACAACTGTAAAAAAGAATGGCTTTGGACCACAGTATATTACTTCACTTCACTATACTTGATATAATACAAAAGCTGTAGAAAATGTAATTAACAAAAATTTTTTTTTAATTTTATCTATTTAAAATTATTTAAAATGAAGATCACGTGATTCGGTAATAACATATTGCACAAAAAAGTGTTAAACAAAATTTGGAATTAGAAACAAGTATTACTTCGTCAAAAATTGTAACTTAAAATTGTTTAAAATGTTATAAAAAAAAGGTAATACCAAATGTTATCAAAATATTGTGTTTACTAAAATTTGATTTTATTTAAGGTGTGAATACTGAAATTTCTAAAAAACCAGACTAATCATAGAACCCCACAAGCAACCTATATGATCAGATAACGGTTAGTTCCAAAATTCTTTCCAGGACCGTTTTACCAATTTCAAGTAGAATTAATAAAATATATATTATCCAAAATTTTGGAAAGGGGGGTTCAATATAGCGATTATTATGATTCACATTCTGCTGAAAAAATTCCGTTTTCGAAAAGTTCTAATATTTCCGCGAAAGTTATGATTTTTTTAAAGTAAACTCATAATAATTTTAAAATCTTTTATTGTTTTGAAAATAGAGCTACTAAATTTTTTTTTTTTAAATATACGCCATTTTGGATTTTATAGATAAAACATTTCATTTTCGCTTGCTTTCTAGGTTTGAAAAGTATTGTAATACACTATAAGTAAGGTCATAAAAACAATTACATTATATTACAATGACTTCAAACTAAATCAAAGTTTGAGCTGTCAGTCTTGATTTATTTATCATGAAATTGCAGTTTCTAACTAAATGGGCAGAGTGGTTTGTTTTATATTAACATAAGATGAGGTTGAACTTGAGTAGTGCATGACTATAAATAGTAGAGTCAGAAGAAACGTCAGTCCAGAGCCTTAAAACAAGTTGTACGACCACGCCACTGAAAATGTTTGCCGCAGCAGCAAACAAAACGTTGGAAAGAAGAGGAAGGAAGTTCTAATAGCTCTAACTTTTATATCATTTGAAGTCATGACAACATAATGCATTTGTTTTCATGGCCTGCTTATTATAATACAATAATTGTTGCACATCATTAAAAGCAGGAAATAGTTATTTACGTAACATATGGGGAAACAGATTCTTTTAGGAATGAGTGCCCGTTAGCAAACCCGAATGCGCGTTAGCGTCAAGGAGTAGCATTTGGCACGAATTCCGAATAGAGTTTACGCAAGTTGCGTATGCTATTTTTTGCACGATTTTTTCTATAATTTTCTATAATTGCGTTTTCAAGTCTCTATTATTCTGATATGTAAATCACTAAATTTAATTAGTAATGCTGTATACATGCACGTAATGTATAGATTTGTCATCTAACATCTAGTTAACCTATTTAATTGTCAAACTTCTATTTGAATATTTGCATTGTTTTATAACATTTACAACAAACAAAATGTGCGAAAATTGCATTGTAGATAACAAACAATGTAAGTAAATCAACAAATTGTTCGTTGAAAGCTTCTAATGTGGAGTGCTTTTGGTAGTTTTTGAAACACATGTTCGGGATAACCCCCCCCCCCCACCCCACCCACCCCCCCCAGCGAAAAAACAAAAAAAAAAAAAAAAAAAAAAAAAAAAAAAAAAAAAAAAAAAAAAAAAACACAAAACCAAAAAAAAAAAAAAAAAAAAAAAAAAAAAAAAAAAAAAAAAAAAAAAAAAAAAAAAAAAAAAAACAAAAAAAAAAAAAAAAAAAAAAAAAAAAAAAAAAAAAAAAAAAAAAAAAAAAAAAAAAAAAAAAAAAAAAACAAAAAAAAAAAAAAAAAACCAAAAAAAAAAAAAAAAAAAAATTCTAATCTAAACTTTGTATCAGCTGACTACTTTGTTAAAAAATTAGCAAATTTTAACTAAGATTTCAACACCTACCCAGCCCAGTTTTTTATTTGAACACCCTTTCACTATATTTGATATTTAAAAACAAGTGATGCGTCACATCTGCACTAATACGTTATTTCAGATAAAAATTGTTGAAGGAAAAATTGTAGAGAATGTAATTTACAAAAAAAGTTTTATTACTTTTGTTTTTGCTTAAGGTGTGAATAAACGAAATTGTAAAAAAAAACAATTGACTAATCACTGAACCCCACAGCGCAAACCAAATGATTCACATAACGTTTGTCAAAAATTTGTTTTAGGACGTTTTCCAATTTCATGTTTTTTTTTATATTTTTTTTTTTAATTTTTTTTAATTTTTTTTTTTTTTATTTTTTTTTTTTTTTTTTTTTTTTTTTTTTTTTTTTTTTTTTTTTTTTTTTTTTTTTTTTTTTTTTTTTTTTTTTTTTTTTTTTTTTTTTTTTTTTTTTTTTTTTTTTTTTTTTTTTATTTTTTTTTTTAAAAAAAAAAAATAAAATTTTTTTTTTTTTTTTTTTTTTTTTTTTTTTTTTTTTTTTTTTTTTTTTTTTTTTTTTTTTTTTTTTTTTTTTTTTTTTTTTTTTTTTTTTTTTTTTTTTTTTTTTTTTTATTTTTTTTAATTTTTTTTTTATTTTTTTTTTTTTTTTTTAAATTTTTTTTTTTTTTTTTTTTTTTTTTTAAAAAAATATAATATTATTTTTATTTAAAAATAAAATTAATTTTTATTATATTTTTATAATTTCTTATACAACCTAAATTAATTTTAGAATATCTCATGCACTTCCCTCGTAATTATACATATAAAACCGTAACAAAATAATCACAGAGATTTTCGCCACCCTGTATATTACTTCATTTCACTATAATCAACATTTAAAAAACCAAGTAACGCGTCACATCTCCACCAATACGTTATTTTAAGTAAAAATTGAGAAGGAAAAGTTTTAAAAAATTTAATTAACAAAAATTTATTAAATTACTTTTTTAGGTGATTAATGTTATTATAAATATTCTTAAATAAAGCTCATATGACTAAGCAATAACTTATTGCACAAAAAAAGTTAAACCAATTTAGAATTACAAACAAATTTTATCTAATAATAATAAAAATCGAAAACTAATAACTGACCGTTTTGTATATAAGTTGAAAATTATTGTAATTTATTAAGTAGGTCATAACAACAATTGCATTATGTCATACTAAATAAAAGTTTAATCTGTTAATTTTGATTTCTTAATTATAAGATGACTAGTTTCTCACTAAATGAGGAGTATGATTTGTATCAACATAAAATAATAACATGTACTCATAATTAATAACTCTGAATTGACAGCTCAAACTTTTATGTAGTTGGAAGTCATGACAACATAATGCATTTTTTTTTCATAGCCTGCTTATTATAATATAATAATTTTCAAATAAGCCCCAATTTAACACTTGAAACCTAGATTGTTGCACATCATTGAAAGTAGAAAATAATGACATTTTTTAAATATAAAATCAAGATAGCGCCCAAAAAGTAAAGTTACTAGTACGGTCTCAAAAACCATGAATCTAATTAATTTTTTTAAATTTAATACATTTATTGTAATGAAATAACAACTTTTGTTTCAAAATTTTTTCTTAACTTTCACGATAACGTAAATATTAGATTTTTTTGGAAGCCAACTTTTTAGATTTTTTCCGAATTACTTGAAAACTCCGGTGGCCCCGAAATTCAATATTAAAATTTATAACATCTTTGTTGAAATTAAAGTAAACTCTTAATAATAAAAAAAATTACTTTCATGATTTTCCAGATAGTGGTAGTAACTTTATTTTTTAAACAGACGCCATTTAGATTTTATAAATAAAAATTTCATTTTTTGTTTCTTTCAATAATGTGCACATATCAAAATTTGAAAATTATTGTAATACACTAAGTAAATCATAAAAACCATTGCATTATGTTGTAATATTCATCTATTAATTATGAAATAGCCAGAAAAAAATAATGAAATTATTTAAATATAAAACTCAAGATGGCGCTCATTTAAAGAAGTGTTACTATTACTATCTCGGAAACCATGAATGTAATTCTTTATTTTTTAAAATTATTTTAAGTTTACTTTTGTTTAAAAAAATTATTCATAACTTTCACGACAACGTAAATATTGCTTTTTTTAAATCAAGTTTGAACATTTTCCGAATTAATTCGAATTTTCGAGTTCACTTAACAGAATCTAGAATGTAGAATTAAGATAATAAACTGTACATTTTTTAAAACAAAGTGCATATTAATTGGGACACACTGAATACAGTTTACCGTTCAGTCACAACTTAAAATGTACATTTTGTTATTTTTTTTTGTATTCGACAGTCTAGAACTTTTTGAAAGTGATAGGCCCTTTTTGAAGAAAGTCGAAATATGTTTTATCAACGTATGGAAAATAAATTTATTTTTATAAACCAGCATTAATTCAAACAAACATTTATTTAAATTTAAAAAGAAATATGTAAATAACAGATAAAATTACTTCAAATTTTTTATAATTTAAGAAAAAGTCTATAGATATCTAGATTTGTTTTCAAAATTTCAAAATATTTATCTTTTAAATGTAAAATCATATGTTCAAACGAAATATGTCAAAATACAGGGGGTCCATTTAAAAATGAACGAACTTTTTAAGAGTGAAAGTAAATTTTAAAAATTGTTACAGAGTGTACTCACTTTGTGTGGTTCTAAATAACAGTAACCCTAAAGTTATTTAAATTAAATCTGAAAAACATAAACATTAAATATTTAAAAAAATGTAAGTTGTGCTAAGGAAACCGCATGTTACAAAGTCGATATCACCTCGAAATAGTAATAATAAACAATTGACCGCAATTGTATTAGTTTTATTATTTACGAACAACCACCATATCTAGAAAAACTATATACATATCTAATCAAAAGTTATTATTATTTAGTGAACAACCGCATTGATTAATTTAATTTTTTTAGTCACTGTTCGAGATATTTGTCAGTACAGACATTATTTTCATCGAATGACGTCATTTTGAGTGTAAAAAATATTATTTTAAATCAACATGGTCTCTTATGAGCAGTGAGATCACGACTTCAAATAAAGTCAAAAATTTTCTATGGACACTAATTTGAACAGAAACAAAAATTGAAAAACATTAAATATTAAAAATAAGTAACATTGATTGGGTTGCGTTAAGGAAATCACATGTTGCGTTAAAAAATCGATACCACCCCAAAATAATAATAAATTACCCTTAAACATATTAACTTTGTTATATATGTCAGTACTATTAGTGATATATTCTTTTATGAACGTAAAACAATATGTCATGTAACATACCAATTTATTAACGGAGAACCTTACAAAATTTAATCGAAGATGTATGTAAAACGATTAATACTTCACTGCATATACAGGGTGACCCAGGGATATGTCCATAACTTTTTTGTTATTAAAGACATCGGCATGCGGTTTTCACCACCAAGTAAACAGACTTGTGTTGCACATTTTAAAAATATTTTGATTATATACAGAATGTTTCTATACAAGGTGGTTAACCAAAGTACATTTTAGATAATTAGTTTTAGCACAAAAATAATGGGACTTTGTATAGAATAATATGGGTCTAGCTGTTTTTATTTCGGCGTTATTCAACTTTTTGTTAGAGAACAGACTCACAATTGATAGATCACTGACCAGTAGGCCTTGATTATTTTCTGAAAAACTAGCTACAGAAAATTTTAGAATAACTTGGAAATTTAATAAATAGTCAAATTTTGATGCACACACGCACACACTATACAGGGTCTGCGGAAACGCAAAAAGTTAAATAACTCTTTTTTTATAAAGTTCGTCACAAGTCTATTAAGTTTAATTTAAGCTTTCCATTGATATGCAATTTGCATGGTAAATTCTGAATAAAATAATAAAGAAAGTGTTTTATTATGAAGAAATATTTTTAAAGTAGTCTACTACTCTTCTCAACTGTACTAAACAAGACTATATAGAAAACCAAGAAGAAGATGAACACTGGGATACTGGAAAATGACAGAAACCCAGCTCACGTCAAATTATAGTCTGGATGGGGAAGAAATAGAACAAGTAGAATATTTTAATTATCTAGATGCAATAATAGAAGAAACTGGAAAATTGGACAAACAATTAGACCATAGAATAGGAAAACCAGGAAAAATATTTAATCTGATGAAGACAACCTTTCTAAGAAAAAGAGAAGTGCCCAAGAACAAAAAAAGAAAAAGTCGTCAGGCTATCAATCACATATAGCAGTGAGACGTGAGCACTCAGAACGACAAAAACACGTATCATTGCAATGGAAATAAGGTTCCTTAGAAAAATAGAGAATAAAACCAAGAAGGACAGAATAAGGATGAAACATTTCGACAAAACATGAAATCAACGACAATTAACGAGAAATGGATTGAAAACATACGGAAAGAAGTAGAAAAAAAGGATTGACACAGAAGAGAATACAAAACCTAATGCATAATAGGGAACAATGAAGAGAAAGTGCAAGAATAAAGTGCAACAGCCTTAAACCTAAAAATAGAAAAGCCTATGACTAAGCAAATTGAACTAAGTAAGGCACTTGAAATATTAGTTGACAGAAGCCTACCTACTTGCAAAAATTAACAACTTCTTCATAATAAAATATTTTTTTTTAAATGTCATTAACGATCCAGAATTCACCATACAAATTGCATATCAGTAGAAAGCTTATAAAGTACTTAGTCGATTCATAAACAGAAATACAGGGTGTTCCATTTAAAAAAAAGGTAATTTAACTTTTTGCGTTTTAGCTCACCCTGTATATTTTATGCGTATTTAATCAAAATTCGACTGTTTATTAAAACTACAAGTTATTCTAAACATTTTTGTTGCTAGTTTGTCGGAAAATATCCATGGCCTACTGATCAGTAATCTATCGAATGTGAGTCTTTTTTCTAAGAAAAAGTTGAATAACGCTGAAACGAAAAGAGCTAGACTCATATTATTTTATACAAAGTCCCATTATTTTTAGGCTAAAACTAATTATGTAAAAATATACAAGGTGTTCTATTTAAAACACATAATTTTGGTTTACCAGCCTGTATATAATCAAAATATTTTCAGAATATGCAGCGTAAGTGTGCTTACTTGGTAGTGAAAACCGCATGTCGATATCTTTAATAACAAAAAAGTTATAGACGAATTACACATATCTGTATCTATAGGCACGTTTAAAAAAATGTTTGAGAAAAGAAATGTAATTTACAAGAAAATTGGAATCAAATACTAACATTAGTCAGAGTATGTATCTTTTTGACATAGATCGGCTTGGCTCTGTGATATAATGTTTAACTATTAGCCAGGGGACGCGTGTTCAAATTTTGACCAAACTATTTTTTTTACAATATTTCAACATATAGTTATCGTTTTTGTTAATAATTTTGTGACTTTAAAAGATGCACCTCTATTTGTAGCTATTCAATAACCGACCTTAAGTTCAAATATTCCCTAATGCTTGTTTTGTATTTTTTTTATCTTAATACTGAAATATTGTAGAAAAATACATTGGTCATTAGAGACCACCAAACATCGTATCAGCCAACCTGATCATTTAAGAAAACCGGTCCTAACTTTTTTTTATATAAAAATAAACACCGTGTAGTGTTATTATTGGTATTGTTTATAGTAGGATAGTACATTTGAGTTCAAAAATTTGTCCATTAACATTTTTGTTAGTAAATATGAGGAATTTTTCAATACATATGATTCACGATAAAGCACTAGAGTTAGCTTAGTAAAACCCACACGTTTTCTGATAGGTCTTTTTGTAATAACTAGAAAAAATTTAGAAACTATTGGTGGCTCTAGGTTGGTTTCTGGGTCGAGACCATCCTTGAACCCCAGAAGATCGTTAACATTCGCGCCCACTTCTGAATTTAAAATTACTCCATTAAGTAATGTGATGTGAGAAGGGGATGTCAGAGGGAAATTCGTACAACAAGATTGATGTATATCATAGCCACCCATAACAAAAACAAATCGATTGATCGAGTTTGATTTAGTCGAATTGTTAAGCATCATATACAGGTGACGTTTCGCCCAAAAAATTATATCTGTTCTAAATTTGGTCTAAGAACCCCTTCTTGGTGAAGGTGAAAGAACAAAAATAACTCAAATAGTTGGCACCTATGTGTACTTTGGTTGCTTGGTTTTCAATACTTTTACAAATAATTTCTACTATCAAAAAAGTGGTATGAGTTAAAATATGTGCGATAACGACTCTAAACTAAACGAATACGTTCTTCCCGTTCTAAATAACAATTTTCGCCCTATGACAAAAATAAGACCTATTCAACAAAATTTTTTATCGGGTTTTTCTAAAATGCGATGTGAAATTCTTTGACCAGGCCCTTGGCTTCTCAATTGTAGAAACTTCAATAATTAATATTTTTGAAGATATTGTTAGACCAATAAATATGATGTAAATCGGACTCGTGGGTTTTGAGATATCGTGTTTACCGGACACTAACCAAAAAACAGAATTGTTGAATTTTGGTTTTTGAAGCTGTCGATGGAGTCTCTTCGATGGATAAGAGTGGACTAATAAACACAATGGTTGCGATATTTTGGAGCCAAGTGTAGTTCTACCCTAAACGATTGATTTAGTAGAATGTAGTAGAAATGACAATCAGTTAGATAATATCGATAATAAATCAAGGGTTACAAAATAAGAAAGCTCTACTACAAATATTACAAAATCGAATGCGACGAGAAAGAAAAACCAAACAATTCAAAGTAGAAATAAAAATAAGAATGTTGTGAAATTTGGAACATAAGACATAAGGAAAGATGAAAGAAGTAGAATGAAATATGGAGAGATGTAACATTAGAATATTACTCCTGCGGACCTTTGATATTGCCTTTAAAAAGTAGATTTTTTTGAAAATCAGTTTTGACTATTCTTCAGTGGCTACAATTTAAAAATATTTTCAATTATAGAGGGTGTCCCACTTTCATGGTTACTTTTTATTCTGAATCTACGTGAAACACTATGGTGGCTTTATGTATACGAGTCTTACTCAAAAATACTTTTTGAGATATTGATTTTAAACATTTGATTGGGTCTATATCGGCCATCAGGTATTTCACGTTTTTTAGGTTATTATTTGAAATATCAATACAAATTTTATTCATACTTAGGACGGTAACGACCCTAACTGTCCATGTTTGACATCGACTATATACAGGTATGAGGAAAAAAATTTCAAATTTTGTAATCCGAGATGATAAATAACCTAACAAAATCCAATAGAATATCCTGCATATTTTTTGTCAGATCGATGTAGAATTAAATTATCTAAAATTTTGCTATATGTGTTGGTCTACTAAAACTAAACAGTTAACCGTGAACTCGTTTTTATCGAAAATGATCATCGAAAAATTAAGTAGGCGTTGAAATGCAAATGTCAAAAATTTATTGTTGTCACGGTTGTGTCAGTAATTGTCCAATCTATCACAATTTTATTATATTTTTCTATTGCTAGTTATAATGAGTGAGTTTTGGGTAGCAGAATTTGTTAATATGGTTTATTCGACAGGAAAATCGAATGGAATCGCCAACTACGAGAAAAATACTAGTTTGTACTGAAGAGGATATGCAATTTAACATTGTTATGATTATCAGCAGTTATTTATTTATTTATTTATTCGTATGGTAGTTATCAGCAGTCGAGAATCATATATTTGTAGTACAATAAATAGCAGATAACGTTGGAACTTTGAAGACCTAAGTTACAAAAAAACAAATTCCATCCTTATCGCGTACCACACCAGCACAACATAGATTTTAAATGCTGACACGTATATTAAGAATTCTTCTTCTATTTGACATTTCCAGTTTATTAAGATATTTCCTTGGACTATTTAAAATCATTTGTCCAGTGATTTTCTTATAATTTTGATGATCTATTTTATAATTTCGAGTTGTCAATAAAAATGTTTTGATGAAAAGTGTATTTTTGATTAAAAAACGAGTTTCACGGCTAACAGTTGAGTTTTGGCAAACAGACATCAATAGCAAAGTTGTAGAGAATTTAATTCTACATCGATCTGGGGGAAAATATATGGAGTGTTCCATCTGATATTATCAAGTTGTTTATCATTTTCGATTACAGAGTTTCATATTTTTTTCTCATACCCCGTATAACGAATTTGAACTTTTACATCATGGAAAGTTTAGGTCGTTACCGCCCTAAGTGTTAAAATTTGAGTTTGATATTTAAAATAATAACCTGAAAAACCTAAAATATCTAAAAGCCGATATTGACTCAAAAAAGTGTTTAAAAATCGATTATCTTAAAAAGTATCACTTTTTGAGTACGACTCGTATAGGTATATAAAGTCGCCATAGTTTTTCAAGTAGATTTAGAATAAAAAATATATGTTTCCATTTAAAATGTGAAAGTGGTCCATGAAAGTGGGACACACGGTATAATCGAAAATGTTTTTAAATTGTAGCCACTGAGGAACCTAAAACAATGGTCAAAACTGATTTTGAATAAATCTACTTTTTAAAGGCAATATCAAAGGTCTCCGTACTACACGGACTAGCATCTAAACGTGCCAGTTTTCGAGTATTCAGTAAAAAATGAAAAAAACCAGAAATTTTATAATTACTTAAGTTATAAGTATTTCTTATAAAATGTGTCAAATTGATGTCCATTTGAAGTAACGCATATTCTTCTAAACTACTATTAAAATTTGTTATAAAATATCCAGCTATATACAGAGTGTTCCATCTATACCATATATGTTGCAATAGCAAAAATGATTGACAGGTTGGATTGGTGTCTAAAAAAATGTTGTAGTTGCTATGGTAACGGAGATATTTGCTGCAACATTGAATCTGGGACACAAATTATTCTAAAAAAAATTAAAATGTCCGTATCTAAAACTATTTCATTATACAAAAATTCAAAAGCGTTTTTTAAGATATCGTTTATGCCTAGTGCCGGTCGACTGGCCGAAAGACAATTGTTAAATGTTGAGTTCAGTGACGCATCACTTATTTCTCCACATCTTATAAACAAACAAAAGAACTCCGCATTGTCCCGACACTAATAAACCTATAAGATCGTATAGAAACTGCACCACGACTTTTCATATTTTCGAAAAAAAAATTGATCTTGTACTTTTATTAGAGTCGAAACTTGTTTACGTAAACTTGTATTGTCGTATTTGCAAACATTTTATTGTTCACTTAACTTTTTCGTCCTTCTATCTATAAACTTCCTCTACGTTTAATTAACTAAACGGTCCACTTAGAAATAAATTTCTTGCAGAATTGAAAACTTGTTCACTCGTCGATATATTAATAATTAAAATTAATAAAATTAATGTACAGATTCTATGTACTGATAAAATAACATGAACATCCATAGGAAATCCGGAGATATGCTCAGAATTAATTGATTCTTTAATTACTCAGCAATTGAAGAATTTGGTGTAGAAGTCAGTTGACGTAAATCAAATGATTTATTTACTACTGTAAGACAAGAAATTTCCTGTCTGTACGTAAATTATAAACAAATGTTAATTTCAACACCTTCCACCGGAAGGAAACAAAATATAAATATTTGAAGAAATAAGTTTTAAACATTTAGCTTGATTTGAGTTTTAGTGCAAGCAACTTTTGTTGATAAGATAAATACTAAACGGTACTTCGTTTTATAGACTTTGTTTAGATAAAAACATGATGAGTATTATTAGTCATAAGTCATAATGTTATAATTATTGTTGTCGAGATTATCACATGTAACATATGTTTTTGTGAAAAACCGCAAACGAAAAAATGTCGTTTCGACTGTAAGTAAAATTTAAACAAAAAATTATTTCTACTACGTTATCTGATTGGTTTTTGAAGGCGAACCTTGACGGAATTAGGTTATTTATTGGCATTTACCAACCTGACATTTTATAAGAACAAGTTTTACATAACGTTTGTAGAGTCAAGTTAAAAATTAGTACCCGCAATAAGTATGTGAAAATGCAATAATACACTATACACAAATTAGAATAACCGCAGTGCAGAAATCTCACGTCATATTCGTCAAATTATAAGATAAAATAAAGTAACCTCTTACCATGCATACTAATTGCAATAATCGGTCACAATTTGTTTACTTTTAATCTAGCAAAAAAAAAGAAACGCGCCGTGTGCGGACCGATTATTCGAACAAAATAATAGCAACTACCAAGGAAGTTAATAGTCACGACCACTTTACGGTAATTATCATATAAAACATTAATAGTAGTTAAGACATTTATTATATAAAGCAGAGAAAAGAGTGCTTATGTGCGGGTTATAATGAATAATATTATTTTTTTTACAATGGTTGAATCTAATAGTAATTATAATTAATTGCGCGGATGTAAAGCAGACAGACTTACCTGGAAGAGCTTCGCAGACTAATAAAAGTCGATAGATTTATATTAAAGCTTTGTCACTTAAACCACGCTACCGGTTTCGTTACCGATATTGATTTTAAGAACCCAATGTTAGTAATCAATAATAAACCGCACGCCTCTGCATTGCTTCCCTTATAATAGAACTGACCCCGTCATTTGGGGGCGCCACGCTCCCACCGGAAACCATTTGTTTATTTTGAAATTTGAAAAAGACGCTCCCTATTTTAAAATACCACACACACACACACACACACTCGTTCGTCGAAAAAAAGAAATAATAACGCGGTTTAAAAAAAGGGCGTGAATCAAACTTAAAACGAATTTTATTTCTGTAATTATTCTTCCTTGCTGTCTCACCAACAACAAAGACTAGCATTCGTCGACCTAACGCAAGCTAAAAATAAGTTCAGTAGTAGTTTCAGAAATTAACTGAGAACACTTCGACTGAAACTTCTATTTTTGTTAATTAAGAGAAATTAAGCCACGCTGCGTTTTTTTCAGAATAATTTGTCAAAGAGGTTGCGGTTTCAAAAAAAAAAATTATACGTGCCTAATCCTGAAAAAAATATCTTCACAATTTTTTCTTCGACGTTCAAATTCTACTGTGTATCATTTTTTTGTTTAATTTTTTTCGTTGTTTTATATCGACACAATCGAGGATAAGTAACAGGCGACAATAAAAAACAGTGTATGAGTGTTTTAAACGCATACATTGTACGAAACGATGCAATACAAATGGAACTCCCGACGAGTTCAATGCCATGATTTTTTTGTAAGCCTCCATATGCATACATTACATCGTGAAAAAGAGTAGTTTACCATTCTTTGTTAGTTTTTTTTATAATTGAAGAAATTGTTAAATTAAAGGTCACACGTATAAAAATATTGTTTGAGCAGTTTTATACAAGGTGATTCACTATCGTTTCAGAAAAAATAGTAAACATACTTACATGTTGCAATCGACGATATTTTATTTTCCTTTTTCATTCCCTACCGTAGAGAGGGGATATTTGGTTGATTTTCTTCAAAATTTCAGAATTATTGCCTGATACCATGTAGCAGTTAGCTTAAATTGGTACAAAATATGGTGGGATCGTAAGCTTGGAGTGTTTACTTAATGGCCTTCTAACGGGAAAGTTTAAAATAAACAATGCATGATATATAAATTTTTATTTAAATAAACCAAATATCCCCCTAGGGGGTTATTTGGTTGACTGATTTAAATTCGTGTAAAACCCAAATAAGGAGCGTTTGAGGGCTATTTGGTTGAAGATAATTTTTTTTTTCTTTGGGGATAAAAAAAAATTAAAGTAAACCCAAAAAGATATTTTTTAACAATATCAAGGTACTAGGTACAAAAGTAAACTAAAATTTTATTCTCAAAATAAGTACCTAGCTGCCTCAGTCATTTTATCCAAAATACAAACTACTAAAATCCTCAGAAGGGAATTCATAGTGTGGGCGATGTTCTGTTCCGGTTTTAGTAGGATTGGGAAGGTTTTAATAATCATGTCACTTGAAACAGTATCTTCATCTGCTTCAACTTTACAAAATGTAATTTCTTTCCTAAAATTGTCTTTAAAAATTTTATTTTGCACATTCCTTCCACGATATCAATTATTTGCCCCACGTAACATCTCTTCATTTTCTTTTCACATATTCCACTAAAACCCAATCTTCTATTTTTAGATCGTCACTCTTAGATCTAATGTCTTCATTTAGATTCGCATTGTAATTATCATTTTCTTCATTTTCGTCACTTGTTTCATTAAAGGATTCTGGATCTGAATGGGAACTTGAAATTTCCATTTCGTCTGAGGTGCCACTACTACTTTCCCAGTCAAGTTTTTTCTTGGTTATTTTCTTTGTTCCACTTGTAGATGGTGTATCAAAATCAGCACTAGATACACTTTTTCCAGGTTCTATTTGAAGTCGCTTGCGTCTTTTGATATTTTTCTGGGGAGTACTTCTTTCTCTAATCTCAGCTAAAACTTCTAAAACCGCTTGAGAAACATGATCCTTAACATTTTCAATAGCTGCTGCAGTTCCAATCAGTCTTTCTTTTGGTTTAACCGGATTCAGAGGAAATAAACCGGTTTTCCTAAATCCTGAGATTATATTATTACTTCCTCTATTTTCACTCTCTAATTTGTTTTGGAGTTTTTGTAGGAGTGCTGGAAATTCATCCTTTGGAAGTGCAGTGAATCCTGGCACCTTTTTCCACGCGGTTAAGATTTCACGCCAATATTTTTAATGGTGCGTAAAATGCAACATCTAAGGGCTGCATTATGTGAGTTGCGTTAGGGGTAAGCAAATAAATTTAATATTTAAACGTTCACACTCTTGAATCACTGCCTTTGAAAAATGAGAAGACAAATTATCTCCTATTAGTATCTTCTTTCCCGGTTTGTTACGAAAATAATTCACAACGATCGTCATGAACCAATTTTCAAAGCAAGTACCATCAAACCAACCGCTCTTTGAGCGATTGTAGCGGGCATTTTGAGGTCCTCCTTCCTCAAAGTATCCCATAAATGTTCTGCTCGGTAAACCACGTACGGTGGGAACAAGGTCCCATCAGCAGCAGCAGCGTACATTACGCTTATGGATGTTTTGGTGCTATTTATTATTCGTTCGGGATATTTACTGCCTCGTCTACAAATGAACTTTTTGGAACCAGGATCGTCCGTTAAATTAGTCTCATCGTAATTAACGATGCAATCTGGACTAACATCTTCGATGGCTTTTTGATAATGCTCAAAAAAATTGTCAATTTCAGGTTCACTGATAGTCGCACGTTTTAGAGAAATATTTGAGCAGAGACGGTTCGATAAAACTTGTTTGTGCCTCTTTAGAAAATTCTGAGCCCAATCTCGTCCCGGTAGGTTTTCTTTGAAGCAAGTAATTTTTTCTTCCACATTTGTCTAAATATCGTTTGGCCAAAAATCTAAGGTCTAAAGTGTCACAGGGAAACCCCCATTCAGACAACGCTAGGATATGCTGAACGAAAACAGTTTCTTCATCATTAGTAAACATAGTGGGTCGCCCAGCATCTTTTGCGATTTATTTTCACCCCGTATTTTTCGGCCAATAGTGGACTCAGGAACTTTAAACCTCTCGAAGCCTCCTTATATGTTATGTTTTGCTCCTTTACAGCAATTATTGCATTATTCAGATCCACATCAGAATAGGACTTGTATGCAGTAAACTGCTTCCCTCTTCGTGCATTTGTGTACGTCCGTTTATATGTACGAACCATCTAGAACCAAAACAATTATGTAATACTTCATTTTATAGCCTAAAACTTAAGTATACACAATGTAGTTTTCAAAAAATGCAGAAACCAAATAGCCCCGAACAAAACCAAATAGCCCCTCAATAAAAAATGGCTGCCGTTTTGTAAGTTCTTACAAATAAAAAAACGAATGGTGATACTTGACTCAAAAGATCAATATTTTAAATTATTTAATAATTATCTATGACTTACTTACCGTTTATTCTGCACACACAGAAGTTTGAAGACAAAGACTTTGTATATTTTACATACACTGTGTTCAGCACACACAAACACACTACAGCCCGTGAGTGACAAGCTCAGACTGGTACTAATGGTGAGATCGACTATTGACTTTGTCGCAAACCACTAAAAATCGCGCTCCTATTGGCTCACATTTTGTCCGGGAAATTTAAAAGTTTGTCAGCAAAAAACCAAAAACCCCCGCCCAACCAAATATCCCCTCTACGGTACCCAGAATCTCGCTATCAGTCTCTTCTCTCTAATTGTCTCTCTCGCGGTAGATAACTAGGTTTTCCATTCGTCCTTATCTCCCAATATTTCTCATTGTACTTTCTTATTTTCTCCGCTCTTTCTAGTGCTTGTGAATCCTGATATCTCCTTACTATCTCCACTTTCACACTTCTTACTTCACAAAAGACAATAACACTAATGTAGGGCACACAACAAATATCCTACAAATTAATGTTGAGGGGTTGAGTATGGACAAATCAGATTTCTTGTCTAATCTTTGTTTCAGGAATAGAGTCGATATTTTACTTTTACAGGAAACAAACTGTGCAGATGAGACAAGTGTACCAAATAAAGGTATAAGTAGTAAAAGGTTTTCAATTGGTAAACTTTATTGAGAGCCCCATTCGTGGATTAACTACGTACGTTGAAGAAAATATTCAATACGAAAATATACAAAAAAGTATAATTTCTGGAATTTTCGTTATAGCTACTAAAATAGGAGATTTACACGTAGTAAATATTTACAAACCTCCTCCAATAGCTTGGCCAGAAAGTTTTAATGTCGTTTTTAATTATCCATGTGTGATTGTCACAACACATTATGGGGCTACAAAGACAACGATGCCAATGGAATAACGTTACAAACGTGGATGGAGTTTCAAAACATACATTTAGTATACAATCCATCCGGTGGATGGCAAAACAATTGCAGCCCGGACCTGTGTTTAGTCTCAATGTTCTCAAACGATTTTTGAAGAAATCAACATAGCCCTTCGCTATTACAAAATTCCGTTTGTACAATCTTTAGAAAAACTAAGATGAAATTTTTAAAAAGCTAATTGGTTAAACTCTTGATTCTATTCTTAGATGGATACTACCAGTTTCTGATAATTATTTTAGGTTTGTAGGTGTTGTTAAATGTGCAGCAAAAAACCAACTCAAAAGGAATATGTCCCTTGTTGGTCGACTGAAACAAACAGATTGTACAAATCCTATCTAGAAAACCCAAATAAAAAAACTGGGGATGCTGTAGGGGAGACTGGTATAAAATGATCCCTCAATGTAAAACGATCCCTTCTTATTTTCATAAATCTACTAGCGCCATCTATGGAATAGTGGATGCATTATGTCCAACAGGTGTGAAGTTCGTATTAGCTTTAATAGCGGATTTATGTCATCTCGTTTTCAATGAGTTACCGAAAGTGAAGTGAAATGCATCATTTCTTTCTAAGGTAAGCGTCTTGTTAATAGCAGTAATAATAGTGAATACCTGTTTGATAGTATTGGCTGTGTTGTAATAGCACTACACTGTATTGCTTCACAATGCAACAGCGCCGTCTGGGATAAAACAATTCCCTGATATATGTATAAAACGATCCCAGAGATCATTTTACCTCAAATTTTTTTATTTGTTCCAGATGCTGCGTACATATAAACGTATGACAAACCGTCAGAATTGGGCTACTGAGACGATGACAGCTGCTTTAAAAGGCATAGAAAAGGATGTTAAGCAGCGAGAGCCCATGAAGTGCCAGTCATGGCTCTAAAAAGAAGAGCAAAAGATATTAACAAAATCGCTACTGAGTCTGAAAAAGTGGTAGGAAGTAGACATCCTGTATTTACCAAAGATCAGGAGCTCATATTCATAAAATGGAAACTAGAATGTACGGACTCGCAATTAAAGAAGTTCTGGACTTGGCATACCAGTTAGCCGAAGAAAATGGACTTAAGCATCCATTTTCTAAAGACAAGCAGAAGGCAGGTTATGAATGGCTCCGAGGATTCCGGAAACGTAATTCTGACATAACTCCTCGTGCTCCAGAAGCAACCCATTATATATAAATTTTTTAGCATACTTAATAAAATTCAAGAATCAAGACGTTTCTCTCCCCATAGGATGTACAATGTAGATGAGACTGGTCTCAGTACTGTCCCAAGCAGAAATACGAAGATATTTGCAAAACTGGTTGTAAACAAGTGGCTAGGGTAACGTCAGCTGAGAGAGACGAAACCACCACAGCGGTAATCGGCATGTCTGCATTAGGAATCATCGTGCCTCCAATGTTGATATTCAAAAGGGTCCAAATTAATTTATCTTTCATGGATGGTGCTCCACCGGGATCTGTATATGCATGCAATACTTCAGACTGGATGAGGAATGGTTCAATCATTTTTTACATCATGCAAAACCAACAAAAGAACATCCTGTCTTACTGGTTTTGGATGTACATCTGTCCCAGACCAAAAACTTGGATGTAATAAAGAAGGCTCGTGACAGTTATGTTACAATACTATGCTTACCTCCGCACTGCACACATAAATTGCAGCCATTGTACCTTCCACAATCAAGCATTAGAAAGATGGATGAACAACCATCCAGGTAGAGTCGTAACAACTCAACAAATGAGCACAATTTTTTGTAAGACTTACCTTAAGTCTGCAGTACCATTAATGCCATTAATGGATTCAAAATTTTCCGGTACAATCTAACATTTTTACTGAAGCGGGTTTAATTGCTGCACAAACTATTGAAGAAGAACCAGGAGAGATTGCACATGTCGTAGTCTCTGACAATTAAGAATCTATACAGGAAATTCCAGAATCTGAACTTGTGGTCTCCAACGACCGTGACTTCAGCAGTCATCGTCTCCAAAGATCCAGAACCAATACTGGTGCCTCTTACAATAGAAGCTACCACAGAAACAAAATCGACAATCTAGACCTACAGATGAATCCTCTTTGATGCATCTGAAGCCACTGTAGCAATTGTAGCTCCCATCGTCGAACCAAAAACACCTCTAAAAATGCGTATTAATGAAAGTGTCTCCTGTTCAAGACAGTTTACAGTATCCCCACGTGACCATGTGCCTCTACCCAAAATAGATGGAAAAAGGTCGTTGAAAAGAAGATTGACTGGTGGCATGAAAATTCTCACTAACATTCTATATAAAAATGAATTAGAAGAAAAGAATAATCGTAAAGAAGCAGTAGACCTAAGACTTAAGCAGCGTGAAGAAAATAAAATTAACAAAAGTCTGAACAAGATAAGACAAAACAGAAGAAATAATCAAACAAAGAACAAAAGATATCAAAACAAAATACAAATAAAAGATCTGAACCTAAAGATAAGACAAAACAAAAGAAAAAAACAATCAAAAAAAGAAAGATATCGACGGAAGATGTTTCTAACACGGAGGTACATACTAAAAGTGACGTTGAATGCATATTTTGCAACTCACAATATTCAAACCTTAAAAGTGGGGATGGTTACAGTGCTACCAATGTAGAAATTGGGCTCATGAATTGTGCGTTGGCGTTGACCTAAACGATGCAGATTGTTATATTGCGACCTCTGTCGCTAGTGAATAGGTTAGGTTAGTTATTTTGGTGAAATCGGCGTATTTTAATTGGAATCATTTTACACCAAGAGGGGGATCATTTTATACTCAGCTGAGTATAAAACAATCATTTTCTATTGTTTGAAAACATTATCAAAAAATATTTTGAAAATAGTTTCAATTGATATTGCATTGCAGGAGTTGTAGATAAAGGGAGATTTTGTACTAGTCTCCCCTACCGTCATCTCTAAATAATGTAAAAAAAAAGAGAAATGGAATTTATTAATGGAAAATATGAATTTCCTACATTCAAGTCTTAAAAGCTGGGTACTTTTAAATAAATTAAGTTCTACAAATCAATCTGCCAAAACAAATACAAAAATGTCTCCAAATTATATTGCTTCTCGGTTGGTTAATGTTTCCAACTCAATAAAAGTTGAGAAATCGATTATCACAAAGATGAAAAAGTGTACAAAAGAAAAGAAAATCTACACCTATCTCAGAAGAGATATCCAGACCTTTTTTACTGTAGAAGAGCTAAACCATGCTTTAAAAAAGACAAAATCAAAGAAAGCTGCCGGGTTTGATGGAATACATCCAGAATTTCTGAAAAATTTGGGTAATTATATTTTGAAGTGGTTACTTATGTTTCTCAATGATGTTATTTATTTAGATTTTTCAAAAGCATTTGACAGTCTTAGTCATGACGTTATATTAACCAAGCTGCCAACTTTTGATTTCCTCGAACAGCTCTATACATTCATCGGTGATTACCTGTCTGAGCGAAAATTTTATGTCGAATGCTACAGTCACACATCTAAAATTAGTGCAACTAATAGAGGTGTTCCTCAAGGATCCGTCTTAGGCTTCTTCTTTTTAATATTGCCATAAATGACGTCATCAATAACTTAAAATGTCCTACTTTACTTTACGCTGATGATCTTAAATTATGCCGTCGTATTAACTCTGTTAATTATTGTGAGCAGCTACAAGAAGACCTAATATCATTATTGAAGTGGTGCAATGTAAATCAATTAAATTTAAATCTGAACAAATGTGTGACGATGTCCTTTTCTCTGAAACACAACATTATTCAACATCCATATAACTTGCAGAATCACGTTTTCGAAAGGCCAAAAACTGTTAAAGATCTAGGCATCTTATTTCACCCACAATTATCATTTGTTCCTCATCTAACGCGACTAACATCAGATTGCAATAAAACCATGGGTTACGTCATAAGAAATTGCCGTGAGCTAACTGACAGTGATTCTATGAAACTTTTATATTATGCTTTCATCAGATCAAAACTTGAATATGCTGCTATTATTTGGTATCCATTCTATAAAAACATACTGACGCCTTGGAGAAAATACAAAGAAAATTCGCAAAATATATATGTTATCGTAATGAGAGCAAGTATCCTCCGATCGGATGCGACCATAATATTTGAAAAAATTTCTTTGTTTATTAGAAGATAGACTCAAGCTGTGTTTAGCGAAATTCTTTCAAAAAATTATATGTAACAATATAGATTGTCCAGATATTTTAAAAAACCTGAATTTTGAATGTAGTATTCCGAAACCAGGGCTAAGAGACTATTGTACTTGAATACTGCAAGGACAAGTGTGATGCGTTCAACACCACTGCACAAAATGTGTAGTATAGTAAATAACTTGTAAACAACAAACAATAGGTTTTAATACAATGTTGTTTGGACAACTAATATTCAAATATTAATTTTAGTTATAATTATACTTTCTGTCTGAACAAATTTTACTATTTATAGTTAAATTGTATTTAAAAATATTTTGAATTTTGTATGTGTTTTTGTATTTGTCTTGTAACGAACAACTTGTTCTTTAGACAAATTTTTTTTTTTTTTAAAATAAAAATATATTTATATTTATATATATTTAATTTAATATATTTTTATTTATAATAAGAAGTTATCAAAATAAAGAATGTAAAGTCGTGGCAATTTTAAAGAAAAATAAATCTCCGACAGACCCCACTTCTTATCGTCCAATAAGTTTGTTAAGAGTAATTTATAAGATTTTGGAAAGCTTGATTTTTCAAAGTGCTCACGACTTGCAATTGCGACTGTGTCGATATTCTGCTTGTTAACGAACAAATAAAAAAAGTGTTCAGTATCTGATAGGTGAGTGTTAGATCGAATGGGTAACACTGCAATTTATTCAAGAATTAATTCGGAAATTGACAGAGCTGTCAATACAGTTGCTAAATATAATTTTACGTGTGCATATTTATAGGGTGTTGACATCATATGCGGTTATTTCTCTCCTAACTCTTTGTTTGACGATTTCCTATTATACCTTGTTGATATCAAACAACACATCACATATCGAAAGGTTCCTGTCATCTTTCAACGTGACATAATTGCTAAATCTACTGTTTGGGGCTCCTCGCACACTGACAGCTGTTCTTGATTGGGCTATAAGTTTGGGACTAGTCATTTCCAACGTAGATGATTCTTCCACATTTTTAACTGATACAGACGTTTTAACCATATCTCTTTGTTCTTGGAAAACCTTGAGGAAAAGACACTTACGATCATCGATATATTCTGCATATATGGAAACTCTCAATTGCAGCCTCCACTATGTCCATCGCTCGTGTTTTCCGCTGGAACTTAAATAAATTAAACAAAGATACACTTACCAAAAAAATTAAGACTGACCTTAAAATAACTACAAACGCTAAAGAAAATAAACAATATTTTCATCGTCCAAACAGAGGTAGGAACTGCTTATATTAGTGGAAGAAGGACCTCGAACACCTAAAGAAGAAATGCAATCACAGCAGAAGAAAGTCCGCGAAAATTAGAAACGTAAATCATAATACATACCTGACCCACGTAAATAACTACAAAGTAGCTAAGAAGCGATAGAGCTGGATCATCGCTCAAGCTAAGGAAAAAACATGAAGTACATTAATTGAAGACCTGAATTCTAATATAACATAGCCGTGAAGGCTTTACATTTACAAACTAACTTGTATAGGCTTAATGTCGATGAAGAGATGACTATTTTTAAGATTTATTTCCTAGAAAAAACGAGGTGTTATAAACTATGCCACAATGACTGCATTACATTTTGTGTTCTTTGAAAGTTGATGATTCGATGACTTGGGACTATTTGCAGGCAGGACTTTGGGCTCCAAATAAAAGCAAAGCAAACTTTTGCTCTCTAGAGCTGTCGAGGCTCTAGAACAGGAAAATAACTGTTGGAATTTCTGGAATTACTCTAAATCAGGAAACCCTTACAAAATTATTTCTAATAACTCCATCGCAAGTAAGATATCCTCACAAGTCTACGAAAAATGTGACAGAACAGATCAACACTCATTCATTGACAACGAAATATTCCCTTGCTGAAGTTCTTTGAGCAGTTTACCAATCCTTTCCATTATGAACCTTATCAATTTAGTAAACAAACGTGTGGTACTTAAAGAGGTACAGCAAGATGTCTAAAAGATAACCACGATTGGGGAAGAAAAGTATCAAAAATTTGTCGCAACAAGAATTACTGACACAATCCTCAACTTTGGTATCCTTTACCAAATGTTAAACTAAAACTTTGGAGCACGACCACTAAGAAAGTTAAGATGTAGATCAAATTGGGTGTCGTACAGTTTAAAGAAGATTGTAATTTGTTTACTCGTTTCATATTAATATGTTCTCGTTCTGACATGGATCTAAAAGAAATTATGAAGAGATACGAACTGTATGTGGTTACAAGATTTTGGTTATATCCTGACGGATCGATGATTCATAATAATGAAAAAAGTAAATTCATGCATAATTTAGAACATCTAGGTTCAACTGCAAGATGTACACTCACTAACCCTGATCAGTCAATCGACTTTACAGTTGCCGTAATAGATGCCATGACTGAAGTTCAAGCCATAGACACAAAGAACATGAGTATCATCCAAGATTTGACTTCCAAATTCTGCAACCGAGTTCTAGCATTCTATACAACACTTACTCGACACCTACATTGAAGGATTGTTAAAAGATGCGGAGATAGCACGACGAAGGAAAGGTATTGACCCTGTGAGATATAAAATAGAGAGGAATACCAAGATCCAATCAGTTCCTCTTAGAAAGCTGCTTTCTCACGTTAAAACTAAAGATGAAATCACAGAGTTTTTTTACTAAAGCACTGTTAGCGGATGCAATAGAAAACAAGAAAAATGTTGCACTGTCCTATCGACAGGAAACAAAGTCGTCAATATTACCAGAATGTTATCAGAAATAGTCAAAGATCTTCAAAGCACCCATGAAGAAGCTGAGACAAAACTTATTCTGCCCGCCGTTAAAGCCCCAGAAGAATTTGCCTTCGTGGTTCTAGAACCAAAAAAAAGGGACATCTCCCTAAAAAATGTTTACGATGCTCTTGGTCCTCTAAAAGCAGAAGCACTCTCAGGAGCACATAGTACTGGGAGTTTCATAGAAAAGAAAAAACTTAATTCTGGAAATCGTTCATGAACGCTACAAACACAATTCTAGAGGCGTTGAGCTATTTAGGACAAACGGACATTGAAGAAGCTGTATTTACTAAACTCAAAAGTTTATATGTATGGTATATTTGCAACCTCGGCGAGATCGAAAAGCATGCTCCCCACTTCATCATCTCTTCGGCCCAGCATCTTGAAAAGTCACTTCCAATTTATGGAATAATGTAGGGACATTTAACCCCACCCGGATCTTCCGCCACCAACTGCATATGGTTGAACATTAAATGATGCAAAGTTAGAACCAGTTCTGTGTAACCTTCCTTGCGCTCCGAAAGAAGTATGCTACGTTGTAAGATGTTCAAAAGGAAGATGTATGCGGAACTGCAAGTGTGCATCTCATACGCCTCGTCTAGTTTGTGCGGAAATGTGCGCCTGCAATGGTAACGAAGAGTTGTGCGATAGTGTAGTAGACTCAAGCGATGACATTGTGACGGGATTATTTCATAAATAATTGATTTATTGAGAAATTTTCTCCCTACAGTATAGGCCGCCGTGTTTACACTAATGCGTCTGAGTATGCATTCTTATATTGGGCAGTTTGGGGAATTTTACCTGTTTAGAATTGTCTGTTCCGATTTGGTATCCGTGTATTCTAAAATTTACACCTCGTTTTCTCACAAAACTATAATTAAATGGTTAATCAACTTCCCTTGCAGCCATTGTCGAGTCAAGGCCACCACTCAAAATAAGCCGTTTATCTATCTATCTTTTGTGAGCAGCTAACAACTGTTATCATCTACGTCCATTTTGGTTTTCTTTTTCTTCGTGGATACTCCAATACTAGATTTGGATACGAGAGCTGTTATCTCTACTGTTTAACTGTCGAACACTGAAGACTTCCTGGTTACACGAGCTAAGTTATTTTTTTATGCATATCATTAATTAATTTTGTTGCGTTATATGCATTTGTATCGTGGTTGAGAGTTTAACAACGTACCTTTTTGGGCGCTTATTCTTATCCTTATGTAAACTTGAAGAATCCTTTAAGTACAATTAATTCTGTGCGCTTTGAACTTATTTAAATAATCGGCCACGGTCCGGTACTCGTCGTAATTGTTATTAAGTACCGTTTGAACAATACTATGTCGTGTAAATCATTTGTAGGATTCATCGTTGTTTGCGACTGTCAAATACGCTAACTTATTTGGGGGCGTTTGTGCCTCGAATTTATATTCGTGTTTTAACCCGCTCTCGTGAATTATTAGTATTTGATAACTTTATATGCTATTGATTCTACTTTAATTGTGCCAGATGGTAAAACGTCTGGACCCTTTTTTAGTGGAAGTGAAGAAATAACTTCTCAATTAATGGTTTAAGGCGACGTTTCGCAACTGAAGTAGTTTTGAATGTTTGCACGTTGTATGTGTACGTTGTTTTTTGTAGTGAAATTATTTAATGATTGTGTATTTGATAATGAATTACAGATATTTAATACATAACTTGTCCCAATCTTTGGCTTAAGCCTGAACAAGCAACTACTTCAGTTGCGAAACGTCGCCTTAAACCATTAATTGAGAAGTTATTTCTTCACTTCCACTAAAAAGGGTTCAGACGTTTTACCATCTGGCACAATTAAAGTATAATACATATTGGAAGATCCAACAACTGAAATGCTATTGATTCTAATTGATATTGTCTATTGGTATGTTTATATGTTTCTTGATGTGTTAAATTGAACTCTACTCGCTAAACCAATATACGTATTTCTATGCACTTACGGTCTATTTCTGTATCTATGAGTACCTAGGGGCTCTAGATATTTCTTTTACGATGAAAGTTATATTTCTTTACATATTTCTAGGTGGCGCCTTATAAATTTTGAAGCAATGTAGAGGCCTTCTATGTGAACGATTTTCAATCCACCCACGACCACTTCCGACTAAAAAGAGCTGCCGGGGGCTCATCGAACACTGTTATATATTTATTTTAATTGTTTACCAACAAACCGTAACAACATTATTTGCGATAACAAAGTTTTATAAATGAAGTTTTATGTTATATACAGAACATTGAAAATGTGCCTATATTGTAAAAAGTATATTGTATATTGCGGCTAAATTGTAAAATATTGTTTTTTAAAAGTTGCCAAATTTCATATAATTTTTTTTTAAATTAACAGTTGTTGAAATTATTTTATAAATGTATTTGTTTTTAATATGTAGAATTTATTTTAACTGATGTAAACTGTTGCAATTAATCGTCATCGGTACAACTATTCATATAGATTTTGTTTTTATCGTATCGTGCTCCGTCTACGACTTTACCACTTCCGGAACACCTATTTGAGTTATCCAGGTAACATTTTTTGTATTCTGTGTTCATTTATACTTTTTAAAAATGTATTTGAATTTCTGTCTTGAAAATACACGGTGACTTTATTTATTTTATTTTATTTTATTTTATTTATTTATTTATTAGATTTTTGCGCCGTATTTTTGCACACTTTCGTCAAATCGACTGACCTGACAAGATGACAGCCGTAAAATTTGTTAATTAGGTAGATTATATTGAGTAGAATAATTTATTATTAGCGTGTAATTAACTTATCGTGCATTTGGAATGAGACATTTTATTATATAGGAATTACTGTGCGCGCGTTACGCCATCCGCTATTACTACTTCTGGTCACCGATGTGAACTGTCCACCAAACATTTTCGGATTCTCCACATTTTTCCAAAAATTTTGATATACTACACAATATTCACTTACAAAATTGCACACGGACCTCGTTTTTTTACATAACGCGGTAGACTACACCTTTAAATTCGCGATCCATACTAAAACGTGTAGGGTCGCAATCGATGTCATTGAAGTACAAACAGGCACAAACGCAGCATTAACGAATCATACCAAACGTTTTATTTGTCCTTCCAATAATTCGTGAAATTATCGGGCACATGGAAAGTGGCGTTTTCTCAAAATCATATGGGGTCGCAATCGATTTTATTGAAGCATAAACAGGCACAAACGAAGCATTAAGTCGAATCATATTAACCTGAAATAAAAAAAAATTTTATTTGTGCTTCCAAAGATGCGTGAAGTTAGCGGGTACCTGGAAAGTGACGTTTTCTCAAAAACGTGTGGGGTCGCAACCTATTTTTTTGAAGCACAAACAGGCACAAACGAAGCACTAACGAAACATACCAAAAGTTTCCTTTGCGCTTTTAATGATGCGTTAGTTGTACCTGGAAAGTGGCGTTTTCTGAAAATCATGTGGGGTCGCAATCGATTTTATTGAAGCTTTATATCTTTGAATAGACCACCAAATATGTATTAACCCATTAGTGCATAAAGTTGATATGTGCTAATTTTAAAATAAAAAACAAATAAATCTTTTATTTTTAATCAAAATCAAAAGATAATTTATCAAAAAAAAATTTTTTTTGACATTTCTCCAGAAAAAATGTGCCCGTTTTAACGGACACTATGCATACAGTTCCGATAATAAAGTTTATTTAAAGAAAACTAAAACTATTTTGTATGATATATTTTAACACTGCTTTGGATGGAGTGCACAGTTGCATTTCTCACATATGAAATGTGCTTTTTTACCACAAAGTTTGCATCTGCGTTCGGTTTCGTTGTACACCATCAGATGGTTCCGTTCATCGTAACGTATATTCTCGCTAGGTGGTCGGACCAACTTTCCTCTTGATGATGGTGTCCCGTATGTTGTTAGTAAATCCAAGGCACTAGACCTTCTGAAGATCAAAAGACTTGACGCTAAATTATCATTTTGTCGAATCTTCCTCATAAGAAGCCAAGCGTTTGAAATACAAACATCTAACAAATAGACAAAAATAGGCCACCACCATTTCTCTGTCTCATTGGGGTGCGATAAGTTGCTACTGCTTGGTCCATTTGTCTACTCCTCCCATTCCCCTGTTGTAATGGGCTATCGGTTTTGGTTGGACAACAGCAATCTTAGCCCTACTGTCGCGCGAATATCTGTTACAGGTTCCTTCTTCAACTGGATCATAATTAGTTATGCATGTAACTGTTTTATTATCTTTCCACCTCATTAGTGATATTTTATTATCAGTATCTGTTCGATAATCATAGCTACCCCGTGGCTTTTTATCCATTGTTTTGACATCAGTTAGAGGACATTTGCTAGTTCGTGAATCTTGAATGGTTCCTGTTGCACAATACCCTTTTTCTGAAAGATGTTTGAAAAGATCACTGATGAAAAATAATTATCAAAAAAATCTTGAATCCTTTATGAGGAGGAATTTTTGCTGCACTGATAAGTGAAACCACCGTATCACCTCCTATGCCAAAAACTTTGTTGTCATTATTACCTTTTCCAGTGTATATATCAAAAGCTAGCAAGTACCCAAAACTCGTGCAACAAGCCCAATTTTGAAACCGGACTTTCGGCTTTCCTAATATACTGCTTAGCATAATGCTTTCCATAATAGGGTATCATGCTTTCATCTATAGATATATTTTCGTCACATCCACCGTGGAGTTTAAATTTTTCATTTAGGTGTGTTATCAGTGGCCTTAGCTTGAATAAGCGATCTGTATTATCATGCTTACTATTATCATTTAGGTGAAAGTTTCGTAGAATTTCTTCAATCCTGTTTAGCCGAATACTGTTTTGTAATACAACAGGTATATCTGGAGAATTCGACCAAAAAAGTCTTTTATTTGGATATTTGGAATATCCAGAAAACAATAGAGCTCCAATAAAAACGTTCATTTCGTCCAGTGTCACATTCAAAATTTTATTTTTGTCCGGCATATAAATTGGTTTGCTCTATGAAGTGTTGTAGCGTAGTATCAGTGAAAAATAATTTAAAAAAATCAAGAGGTGTTTTACATGCCTTTGCTGCCTCTGATGGAGGAACTTCTTCGCAGTTTACATTCATACTGAATGATGGTTTGCTGTGTGACCAGGTATAATTTGTTTTACTCTTCTTTTGATTTACCTTTTTTTTGGGGTTGACTCTTGCTTGTTTCGATAGGGGTTCTTCGTCACTGGAATCCCAATGAGAACAAGAGGGTGTAGGTTCTTCAGCCGTAGCTTTAGCAGTCTTTCTTGTTTCGACTTCACAAGTAGTTTTAAGCATTTTCGGACCGAGGCAATTGAGATCTGCAACATGTTCGTCGTCACTCAAATCCTCGTCCATATCGGTATCATTGCCATCTTCTGGAGGAATGGCATATATATCAAGTGGAGCATCAATATCATTTTCGTCTAACGCTTGTAGAAGTTCTTCAAGAGACAATCTGCAAGAGCATTACGTAGTTACTAAAACACATCTAACCGCACCGCATAGTGGCCGTTATAACGGACGTCACATATAAACAAGTATAAACAAATTAATTGTTATTATTAGACAAATTAGTTAGCACAGTTAATTGCGTAAACCATAAACTTTTAAAAATATGATATTTATAATATTGCAAAAAATATTTTAGACAGAAAATTTATTTATATTACCCGTTACCCCTGCAGGTGTAAAGTATGGGTCCATTTTGACGAAAATCGTTCTCTAATTACACATAAATCGTAATAAAGGCATACACTATTTTTTTTGTATTCAAACACATATCAGAGTAAACACTCGTGCAACTGTATATTTGTAGGTTATGTTTATTAAAGCGCACGCTACCGTTAAATGAGCGTCCGTTTAAACCTAGATTCCCAAAGTGGTCCAGGTGGACCCCCAGGGGTCCACGGAGCCCGATAGGGTCTACGCTTGCGTGGAAAAAAATGGGGGTCCACAACTCGTTAACGGGGGTCTATAAAAATGTATTAGGTGACCCGACTTGACTTCTCCTATGAATAAGGGAGACAATAATATATAAGGCAGACAATATTATAAGAAGCTTGACTTCTCCTATGAATATAGGAAGACAATATTATAAGAAGCTCAGCAATTGTTTTTGTAAGAACTGCATATTCCATACTCAGAAAGAGCGTGTCAAGACTCGCCGATGCCGCGCCGCCCGCCCGCCTAGTTAAAGTCGTGTCTGAACTTGCATGAACTTGTTGATTTTTCTTTAATATAAATACGAATGCGAATGATAAACATTACTCAGTTGTTTCCGGAATTTCAAAAAGAAAGTGACCTATATAAGTGTTCACCAGTGACGGAAGTAGTTTTCAGACTTTTGAAAATTAAAGTGAATTGATATTATTGTTTGCCAGTGTTGGAAAAGTAAGTACCTACTATCTATTTGTTAGCAACTTGTATCTTAAAAGCCACTTCTATTATGTTTGTTAAATCATTTTAAGATTACTTAACAAACATTTTTTCATATTTACAGGTAAGTAATTGATACGAAACATGGCTGAATCTAAGAAGAAGTGTCGACAGTACAGTGTTGAATATTTGAATTTGGTTTTCTTCCATCAAATACAGACAAGCATTGCCCATGTGTCTTTTATGCAACAAAGTCTTGAGCAATGACTCTATGAAACCATCGAAGCTGGAAGATCATCTAAGAAGGTGTCATCCTGACAAAATAGGTAAGGATTTGAAATATTTCCAAACATTGAAGGAAAAGTATGAAAGAGACCCACCGTGCATAGTATGTTCGCTTCAACGTCTGAAGCAACGACGATGGCTTGCGGGCATCTTACAATATCTCATTACTTATAGCAAAATCTGGGAAACCGCATACCATTGGAGAGGAGTTAATTTTGCCTGCTGTTGAAGAGGTCTTAAAACTGTCCTGCACAAATCTTCATTTGACATACTTAAAAGAATTCCTTTGAGTAACAAACTGTACAAAGACGTATTGATGAAATGAGCTCTGATGTTGAAAGTTTCTTGTGTAATTATCTGCAAACAACTCATTTTCTATTCAACTGGACGAGTCAACTTTACCTGGCAATGAAGCATTATTATTGGCATATGTTCGATTTATCAAAGGCGAACAAATGGTGAATCAATTTTTAATGTTCTGAATGATTTTTTTACGGAAAAATCAATTGCATTCACAAACATTATTTCGGTGGCAACAGATGGAGCTCCTGCCATTGTCGGGCGATATCGTGGGTTTATAAGTCATCTTAAAAGGATTATACCAGAGGTAATTGCAATTCACTGTGTCATCCACCGACAACATCTAGTAGCGAAAAAATTGAGTGATAGATTGCACCAAGCGCTTCAATTTGTGATTAATGCAGTTAACAAAATAAGAAGCAATGCATTAAATACGCGCTTATTTGCACAGTTGTGCGAAGAAAATGATGAGGACTTCCAACGATTGCTGTACATACCGAAGTACGCTGGTTGTCGAAAGGTGCATGTCTATCAAGATTCTATTTGCTTTTCGACTCTGTTTTAGAGTTTCTGAACACTAAAGATCCTGTTTTAAAAAGAAAACCTCATGAATTTCAAAGCAGACATCGTATTTGACAGATTTGTTCAAAAATTCAATGACCTCAACCTACAGTTACAAGGGGACAGCCTCAATTTGATAAAAACAAAGAGTGAAATTTCAGCTTTTCTTGGTAAACTGAAACTTATGAAGCAAAATATTGGTCGACGTGAATTTTCCCAGTTTCCAAATTTATCGCAGGTAGAATGCCTCGACGAAGATATTCAGACGTATGTTCAACATTTGATTGCCCTGTATGATGATTTTAAAATCAGATTTGAAGACATTCTGTCGATGGATATACCACCATGGATAATAAATCCATATGATGAAACTGAAGTGGAAAATGTGGTACTGCAAGAAGAGCTACTCGAGCTTAGCACTAATGAGGAGCTCAAAGTAGCATTCAAAAAAGGGTATCAATCATTTTGGCTGCAGGCACAAATACCTGAAAAATATCCAGGACTGTGGGGAATTGTGCAAAAATTTCTCATAGCGTTTCCTTCGTCATATCTTGTCGAACGCAGTTTTAGTGCCGTAACAAACTTGTTGACAAAAAACGGAGCAGATTAAATATTACAGAGCGAGGAGATTTACGGTTATACTTAACTAAACTCAAGCCAAATATTGATAATTTGCTGTCAATTCACAAAGTACATCCCTCCCATTAAAATTAAACTTTTATCCTCAGATTACAATGGTAATCTAGATTAAAATAACATCAAAACTAATAATGATTATTAGTTTTGATGTTAAATTTGATTCTACTAAGACTGTTATAACATACTTAAAAGTGTAGTAATTTTTGTGTTTGAATAAATAGCTACAAAACAAGAAAATATTTATTTTTACTTTTTACCACCCCGAAGTGGGAGATTATTGGTTTCTTGTACTGTGAGTCAATCTTAGAAAAAAAAAAGTAAAGTAGGAATCCAACGTTGGATGAAGACGCTTTTAGACTGGCTTTGAAACTTAGCTTGAATGACAATACTCACAGCATAATCAAAGCAATATAAATTCTCACCTTTTTCGAAAACTTTCAACCATAGTTGATTGAAAAATAGCCACAACACAGATTTACATAGACATATACTTTTTCGGGTTTGGAAGTAAGTTAGTAAATGTAATACGCAGGGGTCAAGATCCACAAAATGTTTAAAGTGGCAGAGAAAAAAGAGGGAACCCGGTAAAGGACCATACGCACTAATGGGTTAATGCATATGTAATAACGCATGACTCCAATCTATACAAAGCAGTTACTTATTAAATGTAAGTGCTTTGCTCTCCAGAATATCGCACATATTTAAAATGTCACATATTAAATCAAAGCATTTTTCTATAATTACATTAAAAACTACAAAAAAAATTTTTAATCTTGCATATTTTCGTATGGTGTGCTTTTATATCTTTACACTAAATATTAGAGAATATGAATGAATGAACTCTCTACTGAGTAAATACGCGATTCGCGACCGTTCGGAGCGATATTTAACTGCAATTTTGTTAAATTCACAAGTCTTGATCGCCAAACTTGAATATACATGTTGTAGTTTGTAACTTAAATTTTCAAAATCTTTTTGAAAAATTGATAATGGTTTCTCGAGTATTCAGACTTCGTCAAAAATAATGCAAAAAAATCATATTGCAATCGTAAAAAAACTAAGTATCCGACAACTTCAGGTTTTATACAAATGAAGTACTTATCAAAACCTATTATGTCCCGAAAGCTGTTTACTGTAGTTCAAAAAATGGCAGCTTAATTAATTTAAAAAAAAAAATCGCTCGCTTTTTCGATTTTTCGATTTTTCTCGGAAAATAAAAATCAGATCAAGTCGCTCATTTTGTTTGTATTTTAATTCTCTACAATATTTCTTTTTACTCCATTAACATGGGTTTATTAGTACCTAGTCAGGAACGAAAAACTAAAAAAAAGATGTTTTTTGCACAAATTTTTTGATCACAAGATAATTAATTAAATTAATCTAATCATTGTCCTTGATACGATGGCACATGTCTCTTCCTATTAGTATTTTTGTCACAAACAAGACCTAATTTTTAGCTCTATCGACTGGCCTAATTCAGAATTAAGTGTGATAACAGAGATTAAAAATGTAGATTGAGTGCGTCTAACGATCACAAGTACTATATACGTCGCAACGTAACCAACAGTAATAATTCAGCAAACATTCATCGAAGACACGTTTATTACGTTATCTTGTGATGATTAAATTTTACTCTTAATGAATAAAAAGCATTTTTTGTCAGCGGACAAATTTAAAAATTTTTTAGGAATTATTAAAGGATCTATTTTAACTACCAAAAAGCGCATGTCAGGGAGCAAGAAAAATGTATTGCTAACTAAAACAATTTCTATAGTGACTAAGAGGTGAATATCAAAAAAAGTATTTCTCTCAGTGTATGTATCTGTTGCGTTATGAAATAGATAATTGTAATCTATGACTAGATTAATTAATAATAGATTAATTATTAGATCATTCAGGTTAAGTCATAAACATGTTAAAATATAATTTAATTGCGGCTGTATCCCAAAACGGAGGAATAGGAAAGAATAACGATCTGCCATGGTCATTAAAGTAGGTATTAAAATTAATTTTCGATTTTCAGATAAAAATTCCGGTTATAGAAAAAGACACCCAATATTTTAACGAAATAACATCGATAACAACATGTAATGGCAAGAAAAATGTTGTATTAATGGGCAGAAAAACTTGGGAAAGTTTTCCAACTACTCTCAAACCGTTTTCGAATAGATTCAATTTCGTTACTCTCTCGGTCTAATCTAAATTTTTGAGATGTACGAAAACGTCTTTGTATTCCATAGTTGGGACGACGTCAAACAACGACTCCAAGATCCAGAATTTAAAAAATTGTACGACAAAATTTGGATTTTAGGTGGTAGTGGTATTTATAAGGTATAACTGTCGCGGTAATTTAAAAAAATTCACAAATTTTTTTTTAAGGTCGCTCTCGAGTCAAAACATTTTTATAGACTGTACTTAACAGAAATCAACAAGGAATACGATTGCGATACTTTTTTCCCAATTTTTCAAATGTTAAGCCAGTGAGGTAAGATTCTGGTTATCGATGACAAAAGAATATAATGACATTTCTTGTAGCGATCCCTTGGTACCAACTGGAATTCAAAAAGAAAACGGAGTTACGTACGAATTTAAAGTTTACGAAAATGAATTGTTTAAAGAATAAAATTTAATGTAATTTCTTCGAAATGCATACCAAAATATTTAAAGTTGGCAACTTTTGCTTATGTCTTCTTCTATATTTCTATCCACCCGATTTTCTTTAAAATATGACTGTAAGAGTACCATATTTTCACCTCTAGCAGTGAAAGTTACTTGAACCTTTAAATTGTTGCGTCAGAATTGACTGAAATCTATCTTACCGACTTAACTTACGACATTTTCACTTATATTAACCCCAAACAGTAATATCATATTTCAAAGCTAACTTATCTTCCTTATTATTTATTACTATCCTTGCCTTTTACTTATTTTATTCTTATTTCGTAGAAAAATTACCATTTACTATTCAGTATTTTTCGTTCGAGAGAAAAAAAGAGTTATATGTGTAACTAATATTGCAAAAAGTGTATATTTGTTGCACGATACATGAAGTTTGCAGGACGAAACGAATTATTTTTGCAAAAATAAAAAATAAAATAAAAAATTTAAAAACTACTTCTTGCACTAGTGCAAAAAAAAATTTACTTTTTGCACTCATGATTGATCGAAATATTTATTCAAGTTATGCTATTTCATTTATATTCATCACGAACAGTAAAATATATTGACGTATTTGAAAGGTAATAAGTTCTTTTTTATTATTTTAATCTCATTTTGTAAAAAAATAATATTTACAGCTACGAACTCATGTACGCCGTAAAACATAGTTTTATCGCGGCGTCAATGAATTCACAGTTAACATATCAAACTAGGTACGGTTGCGGACAAAAAATCTGAGCGTTGATTTGACATTCTATGACTTTTTATGAATTTTGGTAAATCAGCCTTTTTACCCTGGAGATGTCATCAACAAACACCAATGTTTGTTGATAATAATTTACACCTCCGTAAGCAGTAATAACTTAATAACATGTTTATTGAAGAAACACAAATAAGAACACTAGGTATAAGAGAAGGGAACAAGAAAACTGTACTACTAATATTTTGTGGCAGCCCTATTTTTCTCTATTGCATTATACAGTCTTCTCGGAATTGATCTTACTAAAGCCTCAGTATAGTTTGGAGTTAATTCATTCCATTCTTACCCATAACTCTTCGACGTTTCGAGGACGAAAAAGATTGCCTATATTCAATTTTCCTTACCATCAAGCTCCACACATTTTCGATGGGGTTCAAGTCCGCACTGCGCGAAGGCCAAGGCAGAACTTGAGATAATTAGAGCTATATGAATAGCACAATTGTCATGCTGATAAATAAAATTATTTTGGGGAAAGACAGCAGTCACTGATGGCAGCATGATATTCTCCATAGTATGAATGTGGACTTTGGAATTGTTTCTGCTTATTATCCGCGTTAAAACCCCAGGTCCTTGGGCGTTAGTCCAACCTCAGACGTTTACAAGAAAGCGGTCATTTGCTTCTACTTTTTGAGAGTGTCGTCCATCAAAACGAGAACTCGGTGGTCTATAAACTTAGATACGACCGTTATAGTATGATTGAAATAGTTTTTCGTCTGTAAAAACAACATTCTGCCAGAAACCTAATGGTTGTAGGGAATATTCCAAGGAGAATGCTACTCTCTGTTCTTTGTTTTGTTTGGCCAAAAAAGGTTTTTTGGCTGCAAGATGATTTCGCAGTTTGCATTGCTGTTCGAACAGATTCTGGGAAATTTGTTTCGTTGAGTCACGTGGTGACAGAATTGAATGGGTTTTCTCGTAGTACTTGGATCAAATTAATGTCTTCAAGCTCTGCAGAGACTTTAAGTCTGCCACTACCGACTTGCTTTTCAAATGATTGGCGTTCATCCCATACTCTCTTTATATTGTGTACAGTGCTTCTAGCTATGTTGAACCTGACTGCTACCCTTTTTTCAGACCATCCTTCTTCTATCAATGTAGCTATTCTTAATTTTTCTACGTAAGACAAATTTGGCATGTTTTTGATTGACGTTTACATCAACATGACAGTGTGATGACAGTTTTCCTCACAGATTGTATTGACCGCAACCGTACAAGTTCCCATAATTTTATTTTTAAAACTCTTAAGGATAATAGTAGATTATTTTACTAGGAACAATTATATTTTTTTAACTCCAAGTGAAATATATTATTTTTTCTTCCGTTTATGCCAGTTCCTTGTTATTTTCAAATTTTCGAGTGTTATAGTGACGTTTTATTCTGGACGAATCAAGTTGGTACTTTACTGTTACATTCACAATATGACATAACCGAGGTACCAACCTCTAAATAATTGTGAAAACAAAAGAACTGTTGCTTTTTAATGTTTAGACAGTAAAAGCGTTTTTAACGTATAATATGCCTTTTTATTGTCGCTTGAAGAAAAACTTGTTTATCGTTAACAAAAAATTATACAGTTACCATTTCCGATTACAAACTATCACCATCATCTGTTCAATGAATGTTGTCAACAAACAAACAAACAGCGAGGAAAACATACTGCAGTGATTGTATGATGTCATAATTGTAATGTATGGATGTAAATACAGATATAATGTTTAGTAGTAAGATAAAGAGATATATCTAGTATGTTAAGAAGATACATCGTTTTTTGTGAGTACGTGACCGAGTGAAGAGTAAGTGGAAAACGAGACGCTCTCGGGCAGTAGAGAATGATAGACGTGTAATTTTGAGTCCGCGCAATAAACAATTAATACGCAATGTTCTTTGCTAATCATTTAAAGAAGTTTTGTGGTTGTAATTAATTAACCCAGTTATTAAAAAACGGTTTAATAGAAACCAGATAAAGCTGCGTACTGTTGATAAAACCTGCGGAGTGTTGTAAGCTTGCGAAGTAGTAGAAATAATTGAAACCAAAATGGAACAATAGATAAAAGTTAAGGGAGCTGTCCCGGTTCGAGAGGATATTTTCTGAGCGCCGCAGAAGTACACGTCAAATAGTTACCAGGTTAGTTTAAGTTAGCATATTAAAATTTGTGTATTAAAAATTAAATAAAATTGTAATGAATTATAAATTCCGCAACGTCGTGCACGCAACGCTATTTAGGATTATATTTGTATTTGTAAGAATTATACTTTTCATTATTTTCTATAAATTAAAATTTTGTTAAATCTTAAACCACGTTATTGTTTATTAAGAATCCAAGCCTTTAGAGATGTTATCAACCAAATAATTTTAAACAAAGAAAGTTTCATGCTCACATTCAATATAAAATATATTATTCTACACAAATTGCAATCATGGAAATACGTACTTGGGATAGAGTGTAACATATTTAGTTTGCTTCTTAGTTCTGTTATCATCTGTTTTATCCATTCTAATGTCAAATTATTCTTCTAACAAGGTCAATTTTTTTAAGATTTTCGTGCTCACTCTGTCAAATGCTGCATTAAGATAATGTTGTTACACATTACTATTTTTCCCTTATGATTTCTTATACTCTACCTGACCCTTCCGATTTTTTTTTTTAATTAGTCACAACCAAACACATTTCCTTTCTTATCAATTAATATTAATAAATTTTCTTCTAGTCTTTTCGGTATTGTATTTGTTGCCATGTTTGTCTCATTATTTTTACTGTTTTTTTGGTTTTATTTTTTTTTAGTGTTCCACCCTACCGTTTTTTTTAACACGTCGCTTTTTCCGTCCGGATTTTTGGGTTTTCTTATCTACTACTTTTTGTAGTTTTCCTGTATTGGCCTAATTTTACATTTCACTTTTCATTATGGTGTTCTCTTCTTTTATTATATCCTTTATTTGTTTTTCTATGTTCTTTACAAACTTATTTTCCCTTTTTCTTTTTGGGTTGTTATTGACCTTATTCAACCTTGTTATATTATTCGGATATTTGTTTCCTCTTGACTTTCTTCATTTGGTCATTCTGTGCGTTTGTGGTGCTTATTGATTCTATGGGAAAATTCGTGAGGTTTCCTCACTATTATTCTTTATTTACAAATAGTTCCTAGATCGAGGATTAAGTACAAGAAATCCAGTACGTTACAACTAAGTAAGTTTTTTTTACATAATGTAAAACTAAAGATCCAACTTATTGTTTCTGTTATTTCTTAAATTTGCATTTCTTTTATTTTTCTTTATACTCCAAGTACTGCTTTTCTCCCTCTGTAATAACTTTTCATCCATTTCTTTTCTTCACCCAGTACCATCTCTATTTCTTTCTGTTGTTATTCATCTCCTCACAGCCTTCCATTATCTTCTTCTTTTTTATTCTCGTTATCATTGTTTTCTTCTTTAAACTCTTATCTTTTATTATGTATCTTTTACTTCATTCTTCGTCTATCTCTCATTTTTTTTTCTTCAGTTTACTCCTACAATGAGTAATTAATACTCTATTCCCCTTTTTGACAATACCCTTAATCTTAATCGTCCATTCGTTATCCCTTGTCCGCATTTCCAGTTTTTTCTTTTAATCCACATCTTACAAATAAGATAAAGATTATGCAACAGTTTCCAAACTGATAGTTGTAACATTCCTTTTTCTTCACCTTTTTGTCCGACAAGTTAGAGTTAGTACGTTATAATAAAAATATTTATTGTACAAATTCTTTCTTTAAATAAATTTTTATTATACATTGCTTCTATTTTTCCTTCTACTGCAACTACTATTTTTGTCATCTGTAATAAATCTGTCACCCATTCCTCCTACTTTTCTTGTTTTCCCACTATAATCACCCTATTTTCTTTCCACCATCCGTTGCAAGTTCTCTCTCCTTTTACCGCACAACTTACGCCCCTTCTTTTTAACGTCGCTATTATTCTTCTCTTCTTTAAACTCTTATCTTTCATTACGTATCTTTTGACAAATTACTTTAGGATTCCGCCGCTTCTTGGTAAACTAGTGTCGTCCGGATTCGTGTCTGAAGGCCACCGTTGCTTGTAATTTCTTCCTAATATTTCATCCAATTCCGATGTTAGGTGTCGACAGATGATGTCTATTTCGCAGTTTGTATTTATACAGGTTCTCATATGCATTTTTGTAAGGTGCCGTTTGGGTGTTCTTGAGGATCGAATTCCAGATTTGGTTGAGCCTCTGAGTTTCTTCCTTTTTGTTTTTGGATGTTTATGGACCTCAATGGCTAAACTGTAGTTAACGGTTAATAGCAATTTGCAGTTTGTCGAAGAGAATCTTGCTTGGATTCCCATTGCTAAGCGGCAACTTCCCGGTGTGTCCCAAGCGGTAGTTACCTGTTGTTCTTTTTTTGAGCCTCGTTCCCATCGATCTCTTGGTAGCTCGTATGTATACGTTCCGCAAAAACAAGTTATGGCAGCTGGAGTTTATCGGCAAACAAACTCATCTTCAAAATTTTTTTCTTTTTTCTTCTTTCTCTTTCTTTTCTCTTTCTCTTTTCCTTCTCTTCTTCTTTTTTCTTTTTTCTTTCTTCTTTCTCCCCTCTTTTCTTCCTTCTCCCTTTTTTTTTCTTTTTTTTCTTTTAAAAAAAAAAAAAAAAAAAAAAAAAAAAAAAAAAAACTAAAATTTTTAACAAAATTAATTTTCTTTTTTTTTCTTTTTTCTTTTTCTTTTTTTTTTTCCCTTTTTTTTTTTTTTCATTCTTTTTTCTTTCTATTTTTTTTCTTTAAATTTCCCTTTTTTTTTTTTTTTTTCTCAAAACTTTTAATTTTAAATTAAAATTTTTTTTTCTCCCCCTTCAAAAAAAAAAATTTTAAAAAAACCATTCCTCAAAAAAAAAACTCCCCCTCATTCCCCCAAACAAAAATTTTCTTTTGCTTCATTATAACATACTAACTCTAATTTGTCAAAAAAATGAAAACAGAGGGTGTGGAGTAAAAAATGCAAAGTCGCCGGAAAGACCTTGTAAAAGTAAGTAAAAAACATAAAAATACTATGTGAAATATCGGAATTGGACAGGATTGTAAGAAAGTCAGGAAATAAATCGCCCTTAAGAAAAAATATAGGACGACCAAGGAAGAGATCAAGTGATAACCTACGTCCAGTGTAATAAACAAAGACTACTTCGATGAAGAAAAGGCTAGGAGCCTATTTAGAGGAAAGAAGAAGAAGGTAAATTTCATCAATGTACAAGGTTTCATCAAAATCAAAGTATGTATTCTTAAGATATCGTGGTTACATACGGTCGGACGACTTGAAACAAAAAAAATTTGTTTTTGAAACAAAAAAATATTTTGGTTATAAAACTGTCGTTTATTTATATGATGCGGACATAAAAAGATTAGTTAATTTAGTGATTACTTTTTAAAACGAGTTTTTCACCAAATTTTTCCGATTCCAACACCTACAAAAATAAACGTTACTTTTTAAAGTAAGTGCATATTGAAATATGTATGAAATAACAGTAGCAACTATGATTGCAATTGGGTTTTTTCTTTACACACAGTTATACAGCCAGTCAGATTCTTTAAATTATTTTTCGCACTGGTATCCCCCTCTATTCACAATTTGTCGAATTCCATACCTACTATACTTTTCTATGACCAACATAATACTAGTAAAATTTGTAAATTACATCTCGATAACAATACAAAATACTAAAGTAACTAGATTAACGGTGACATTAGAATCATTATGACAATTTAAAACTAACCCTAAAAACTGACAAGGGACAGATAAATTTAAAGCTAAGTCGGGACAGTTACTAATAGCGTTTTCGACTGGTTGCTTTGAAGGGATCTACGAGCAATCTCCGATTTGTGTTTGACTACGCTACCTACTGAATTAACGAGCGCTCGGAGTTGCTCTTTGTTGATCTGTATTGAAAGATCGATCAGTATACATACTGACGTTCAGTAGCAAAACTTCATGTTTTACTCGAAAACGGACATGCGTCAAAACCACATTATTCAAAATGGCGTATAGCTAGCTATCAGCTGATTTGTGTTATTTATGTTTTGTAGTATTAATTCAACATTATTAATTGACATTGACTAGTTTTAAGTATTTGACTGTTTTAAATATTAAGTTTAGGTAAGCTTTATTAATTTCTTTTGATAACATTAATATTCATTTAATTTCAAAATTATTTTCAGTTTTATCATAAGTATACACACGAATATGTCTAAACAAGTTTCGGGGTATACTTTACCTTATCCTCTAATTGTAGCTGTTTTTGAAGCAGATGTAAACAATGGGTTAATATTTATAATAGGCCCGAGTTTGTAATGTAAAGTATTTCAAGAATCATAAGTTCATGAACGATTTAAATAATCATTTATTTGCAGAGTAGCGTAACCAAATGTTGGAACTTGGATCAGTCGTGTTTAAAACGTAAAAAGTAAGAAAATTATTTATTTTAGTAAGCACATAGGTGTATCAGTTTTGTCAGAACTCTCTCATCACCTAATTATTTAGATGATGGCGTTATTTCAGAAATAGTTAATCGCATATCATTAAAAAATTAATTCAAAAGCTCCTGGAATTTGTAGGTGGTAAATTGAATAATGACTGTCATGAAGAACAATAACTGTAGAATAATAATATTAATATCTGTTGTCGGAAATTTCGTACCATAACTAAAACGCAAAAAGCCTCATCTTGTCAATGTGTACCTATTTAAAAAGTTACTTAGTATCGTGCCAACATATACGCTAAAATCTTTCGTGTTCATGATGTGCCAGTCGGTTTTGGGAAAAATTGCTTACGTTTTGTCCACAGAAACATTATCGGCATTATGTCTAAGAAAGCATTTTCGGCAATTTGTCCACATAAGCATTTTCGGCGTTTTGTTCGCAGATTCAGTTGAAGTTGAGAGACAACGTCAGGCTACGATAGCTAAGACGTCGGTTTCTACTTTTCGGCATTTTGACCACATTCAGCGATTTGTACATACAAGCACTTTTGGCGTTTGGTCAATTTTTAGCAATGTTCTACAGAAGGTCGTCTTTTATGATACTGATTAATCATATAATAGCATTTCCAATCAATTATTTTTCAAACGGAACACCGTATATATTTTTACATATTTAAACGCAAAAGTGATTGTAAGTGCTTCTCTTTTACCACTTATCTGAAGTGAGATGAAGAGTTGAGCATCTCTGCTCATTTCAAATGATTTTCTGTCACTTGGTTGAATGATACGTACCTACTATGTGGGCATTTGTCTCACTACGTAATTCAACTTATTCTTACAGTTAATAGAAAGTTTTCAAAAAAGAAGCCTACAAATTAGTTGCAGACTAAATTTAAAATTACGTCAAGATCGCAGAGGAATAGTAAAATTCTCACTTCGCTTAGTGAGCTGATTCCAAAAAGAACGCGTTCAAATATTGACTCAGTTAAACTGAGGTGAGATTATATAAGATTCATGACAAAAGGAAAACTACTAATATGTCGAATTATTTTGGGTTTACCTATACATATCCGACAAATAAGTGTTGCGACATCTAGTTTCGCCTCGTGCTAACGCAATAACTTTGTCGACAGATTTGCACATTTGTACAACAGTGCACTTACACTCGAGTTCTCTCACTTGTGAAGAGTCCCAAAAGGACGAAATTGCTGTCGAATGATTCTCGGTATTTGTTTGCTATTGTACAATCTCTTGCGAATTTACAGCAGGTGATTCGAGATTGTTATTTTTTCCAACATTTAATCGGTATAATAATTGAAGAATCGACTTATTTAACTACTTCACACGTCTGTCGACAAAGTTTCACTTATTTCTGAGATTTTACAATTTTGTTTTTAAAATAGGAATCACAGCATTCTTTTAATTGCCTAACTGTTTTTCGTCTTTTGTTTTGATGATGCGATAATTGTCTTTGATAATAAAGCATTAAAACGGCGATGAAGAAGTCAAATACTGTTTTAAAATCACTTAACAACATACAGGGTGTTCTTTGTTCAAAGTAATGAATGTTTAAAGCTAAAATACTCTTTTTTAGTTAATCTTCGTAAATATTACAATAAATTACGTTATGCGTCGATTTGATACGGGCTTTTTATGATTACCCTTGTTATCTTGTTCTTACCATGTTAATGAAATTAATAACATAAGTAAAATGTGTGTGTCAGTTAACTGTTGGCATTTTTCTTATTTTGAACGCATCATTGAGATAATTAAATATAAAATACTCAAATGATAATGAAATATGTAACCATAGCGAAGCGTTTACTATAAAATATTAATTTCATGAAAATGCAAAATAAAAAGACAGGCCATTGCTTTTCCCCTATTTTTATAAAAAAAAAAGATACGTTATTCAATAATGTCATTTGGGTTGCCTACAAAAGCACGCCTCAATTTCTATCGACGCAGAATGGCTTGTAATGGTAATAAACATATTCGTATTAACCGGGTTTTACTGTATTTACAAATATATACCAAACGCATTTATTTTGATGTTACAAAAATTTTAATTTACTGTTTGAGTGAACATTCACCAACGAATGATCATTGTAAAATAAAAATATTGTAACTCTCGGAGTCGTCACGCTACGCTTCGGATTCGATCGTTATCGTCGGTGTAGCTTTAGTTCGGACTGAATTGTAGAATCGTGACACAGATAGTGAAATGTTGGGTTTTACTAGAACGTCAAGAACGTTAGACGTGGAAAAATTAATAAAAGAAATATCGTTGAGAAGCCCGATATGGGATCAAGGAAATTTGTTACACCACAACAGAGATGTAGTGTCAAAACATTGGCAGCAAGTCGCAGATTCGTGCGGAGTATCGGGTGAAGTAATATAAATATCCACGTACTAAAGGTGTATTCACCTAGTGAAGCAGGAACGATGAATTTTTTTCTTACATTTTAACCTTGTGATATCGAGAGTTTATTTTCTGAACTTAAAATATACTTTCGATTTACGTGGAAATTAGTTATTTGAACATGTACTTAATACAATGGTGTCACTCAAACTTGTCTAAATATATAAACAATCAATTAAACTTTTATCTAACACGCGAATATATTTTTTTTTATTAATTGGCTTCTATAATATTTCTATTACGATACGTAAAAGTGTTGTAATGAGCCATAGCGTCACCGTTACAGCACGCTTTTTTTTTTTTTTGTTGGTAGAATTGGATGTCAAATTTGTCAATTTTTGTAAACTAACCACACTACCAATTTCAAAATTAAAAATATCGTCATGAACTTCTACTTCAAAAATATACAGTGTCAAATTTGACATGTACTAAGAACCTCTTCACCTCCACCAATGACTGTTAAGCAAAACTAACCCCTAATAAGTCATCCATAAGGCATAATTATTAATAAAAAGTTTTCCATATGATGCATATTTTTGGAATTCACTGTAGTTTCTTTATTTTGCAAAAGAGGCCCAAATTATAAAAAATATACTGTACGATACTCGTTTATAAAACTTCATATGAAACTGGTATTATAATATACTACTTTGTAATTATTTATGCTTTAATTTTTAGTTGAAGCAGCCAAAACAAGATGGAAAAATTTGCGGGACCACTTTCGGGCACAGTGGAAAAGAAGCTGCAAAGGAAAATCGGACACCGATGATGGGGAGCCTAACTGGGTGTGGTTTAAACATTTAATCTTTTTAAAAACCAAATGGATTCAAAAAAGGCGTTCTAATTCACCATGCGTGCAAGGTGATAATATATACGAAATTCAAGAACAGGTAGACACGGACGATCAACCTTTACCAATAACAAATAAAAACACTAATCATAATAAAAGAAAATCGAATTCGATTGACGATGATGATGTGATAAGAGTAACAAAGAACAAGATCAGAGCGGTTGATTCCGCTGATTTATCGCAATCGATTCATCAAAGTCCGGATGACGATTTGTATCATTTTTTGATGAGTCTTTATAAACCTTTAAGCGACCTTTCTGTAGAAAAGCAAATGTTTATACGGATAAAAATTCAGGAATTAATTTACAACCAGATGATTAGCGTGAATCATTCTACTCTAAATTGTTTTTACTGAAACTGATGAGCCTTCCACTTCAACCAAACTTCAGTATGTCAAATCTGAGTCTATATCTCCAAGTCACTCAATTGCATCAACTAGTAATAGTAATGATTTTAAAACTCTGAATAACAAATGTTTTCGTCTTTTATTTATTGTTTGCTTTGATTTTATATTATAGAAATATCATCCGCTTATGAGAATTTTTTGGAATTGGACGGTATCAAAATGGTTACCTTAAAACTTAAAATAATCAGACTTTTTTCGTACTGATGAAGACGCTGCTAGGTGGCGAAACGTTGGCAAGTACGGGTATATTTCGACACAGTCCAATCCTGGAAGGCGTTTCTGTTTCAACATTACATTACAAACTGAAGCGAAACGAAGCAATTACTATCAAAAGCGTCTGTAGACATGTTTTTATAGTGAATTTTTTTTTTTTAAATAAAACGTAAATTTTTATTTAAATTAGTTTTTTTAGTTGGTAACCTTCATTTGGTCAGATTGGATAGTATTTATCAATTTATCTTAGTCAATAATACCAACAGACAAAAAAATGGTAACTTTTCAAGGAAGCAAGAAAAGGCGATCAAATACACAGAAAAAGAAATAAAGAATATGGAAACTACTTTTGGTGTCAGACCTGATCATCAACAATCTTCGAACCTTTCTATTTTTAATTTAGAAAAATAACAAAACAGAATTTTCGAACACTAATATTAGGACACACAACAAACTTTTTACAAATTTACCATACAAACAAATTATGGTCATTTTCAAAACTGACAGCTCATTCACCAGTCAAATAGACTGGTGCTTCAACCGGTTTAATCAGCTGATATTAAGCGGTTATTTGCGATAAGCGCTGAACTTTGAAACGGGATTAAGAGGTGAAAATCAGGGGTGAAACATAGTTAACATAACCTAGAAGTTTTAACTAAATGTGTTGTTTTTCATATTTTTAATTTAAAAAAACCATCTGTTATGATTAATAATCACGCCCTTTGTAGGTTTACTATCATGCAAACTAATAAACAGATCTCTACCTAATAAGTTCTAAATTTCCAATTAATTTTATCCGTTTTTAAAATACTTACTAATATTCTGAACACAATATCAATTTCAAATAAGCGAGTACTTAAAGCAAAGTAAGGTAAAAATTTATTATTTTCAATCAAATTTAAAACATAGCAGATGAATTTTGAAAAGTCATTCTAAAATGTTGCAAAATATTTGGGTAAGAGTTGGTTTTAATAAGACACTTTTTTTAGGAGGTCGTTGACAAAGAATTTAATTCTTTTGTATTGGACATTTTTAGGAAACGCCCCCTTATAAAGTTTAGCCCCGATCACATGCATTTTTAAATTTTTAAAGAAAGAAATTGTATTAACTGTAAACCTACCAACTACCACAGTTCTTCCCCGATCACATGATTTTTTAAAATTTTTTAAAGAAAGAAATTGTAATAACTGTAACCTACCAACCAAAACCGTTTACCCCCATCACAAGTAATAACGATCCCCGTTCACACGAATTTTTTTCAAGAAAGAAATTATAATAACTGTAACCTAATCCTTCGTAATTACCGTAACACCCCCCGATCACATGAATAACCCTCTTGAACTTCTAATTTAACTAATTTTTCCCATATATGGTGACGTAGATTTAATTCATAAGTTTTTAAGGGGCTTTTCTAAAAAGTTGTTCAAAATTTAATTCTCTATCCAAACTATATATATATGACCACCCAAAAAATGTCTTTCTAAAACTAACTTGAGCCAAAATTTGTAAATATTTTGTAGGTTAAGACCATAATGAACAATCCTAAAGAAAAGAAAGTAATTGTTTCAATAGTTTTCTATATAAAAGTGACGGTTCCAAATCGTTGACCTGCTCGGGTGCATATAAACAAAGCAAAGATCAAAGTCACCTTAAGTAAATATCACCTGGCTCGAACATTGATCTGCACTCCACATTCAAATGTAAAATTTGTGGGTTATTGTTTATTTATTTGATGTATTCATAAAGATTGAATTTTAGTAACTTTACTAATCGTTAAGCTTTGGGGAAAAAACGAATTCAAATTACGGAAGCATAATTTCAATCATCGGTTTTTACACTTTAGCCATTGAAGTAATTCACGAACAATTAACCAAAAACACCTTTGTCTGCAATTTAAAATTATTGGTGTATTTTAATGTAGAAATTGAATTAAAGTATTTTTTTATAAATTTAGTATCCTGTTAAACACACTAAAAAATATATATAATCCAGTGTTTCTTAGTTCAAATGTAAAATGTGGTTCCAATAAACCGATCTTTTCAAATATTAACTCAATGACAAAACGAATTAAAAGTTATATTATGAATTAAATAAACTGGCGCGCTTACATAGTAATTAACAAATAAGTAAAACGAAAGGTTGATATCAATGCCAATATTTATGCTTGAAATAACATCGAGTGAGATATTGTAATTCAAAAATCTGTACAACAAAAAAAAAATGAGTTTTATTTATTATAAAAATTTTTTCTCTAAAAAATTGGGGTCAAATTTAAAAATAATCTAGATAGTCATTTAGAGAATAAAAATAAATAAAAATTTAGGGGTAACTCGACCCTTTTTGACATTTAAAATTTTGAGATGGGGACTGTCGGTGACTGGATGTTTACGTTTCAAGGTCAAACTTGAATTTTACTCAATACAAAATAGTAAAAAAATTATTCGGAGTGGCTCGTTTTAGTCGTTTTAGCTTAGCTAGAGCATAAATAGAATATGTGGAAAATTAGATACATATGCAAATAGATAACAAACCAAAACACAAACAAGAGATATCAGATCTTGACCATGGGTTTAGACAATTTACTACAAAAACAATGAAGATAACAGACCCCAAGCTTTACAAAAGAACAGTGCATACAACATCCCTGTCAGCCTAGCAGAATCCGAATCTACTACCCTCAACTCAATAGTTTAAGCTAAACTCAAACGTCATATCACATATTTATATTTACAAGAATTTACGACTTAATTATTTACAGCTATGGCACAAACGCTGCGTTATAAAAACTTAAAGAACAAATACAGAAAAAACTAATGTGATGGTGGTATTAGGGATGAGAGAGAATAAATATAGAGATAAAACTAAACGATAGTAATAGAACAAGTGCAAACATTCAAATATTCAGCAGTGAAAATACAAAAAATGGAAGAATGGAGGCGGAATTAAATGATACACTGGAAAGTGCAGCCAAACTCTACTACGCATTAAACAACTCATTCATCAGGAAGAAAGAAATATCGAAAAATACGAAGATTGCGGTGTTCAAATCCATTTTCAAACCTATATTGAGATATGGTAGCGAGAGCTGGGTATTAACGTAGCCTTAGTAAAGTAGTAAAGTTCAAGCTATACAAATGAAATTCCTGAGAGCCATACTGGGAGTTACCAGAAGAGATCATATCAGAAATAAAATATTAAAAGTAGAACCGATCATGAAAGACATAAAACAACAACAGTTGATGTTTGGGCATGTAGTGCGAATAGGAGAAGAAAGAACAACAAAAAGAATATGGGAGACAAGAACACATCTCAAAAGAGGAGGACGCCCAAGAAAAACATGGAACAACAAAATTGAGAAAAACCTAAGAGAAATGGGCCTTACATGGAACGAAGGTAAGAGAGAAGCAAAGAATAAAATAGAGTGGGCTAAAAGAATCCCCAGACATGATTAATATAAAATGACTAACTAATAATACATGCCATTACCTACTTTAAAAATGTAAAATACCTAAATGTATTGTAAATACCTTAACACATTCTAAAAAGTAGAGAAACTGTTAACAATATTGATAAAAGAAGACCTAAAGAGAAAAAAATAATTGAACGACTTATACAACAATTATACTTTCGAATTATTTTAAGGAATTTCGAAAGGAAGAGAAACCGAATGAGTTCCATTTTAGTTCCGAAGAGCCTACACCTCTTCATTTGACGATTTTAGACACAAAAATTATCTCAAAGTCAGGTAAGTAATATTTTTCATCCAATAATAATAGTTCTGATAACTTTTCCTTTGCGCCAGTTATAGAATCATGTTCGAAAAATTCTGCTGTAACCTCACAAGCAGTTACATCGTGATGATTTCTTCATCATTGGTCATGGTGTACTTGTAGCGACATATATACATTTTACGACATAAATTTAAGCTTAACTTTAATAACTTTGCATATTAGGCTTTTATATTTAGGTCGTCCAAACAGCCTTCCAACATGTAAACTGATGAACTTGCTCTAGATATAAGCATTTTGCAAAAACATGTAATATAAACGTATGAATACCCAACTCAACTGAATAGTAAGGTAGTGGGTCACAATCAATAGTCAGCAATAGTATAGTATGTACCCAGTAAATCTATTTCTGATTTGGAAATATTTTCTTAGAGGAAACGGCTTGTATTGACTTTTTACGCAAAGATACATCGCCTTCCTCTATTGGATAAAAAAGATTTTGTGCCTCTATCTCTTTCGGTCGTGCAACGCGAGAATATATCTCTGAACCTCGCAGTTCGCCACATGTTCAGTTACGTATTGTATCATTTCTGACGACAGAAATCAATGTAGAAGTAAATTTTAAGACCGGATTGAACAACATTCTATATTCCTATCTTCAGATGTTTTTACGTTATTATCAATTTTGATGTTTTTAGAATAATATTTTCCACTAGCTTTGCGCATTTGTTGACACTAAAATGTAAAATATAATGCACACACCAGGTCGAAAACGTCATGTAATACAAAAAATGGAGCTATTTTCAGAGAACTGCTCAACATATGAACCTTTCTCATCCAGGCAATACGGTCGCTATCCAAGGTTCCAGACGATTAAAAGTCATTTGCATCATAAATCAAAAACCTTATGTAGATATTGTCCCATGAAGACAAATTGAAAAAGTTAATTGCCATGTATTATATACATAACACGACCATATGCATGAAATTTCTGAAATTACAGGTTTAGATTTGTTGGTGTAGTTAACCTGTGTGGTACTTATATATTCCACCAAAAACTCCGTAATTCTATTGAATAAATGAAAAAAAGCCAATAACTAAAATTTTATGGTACGTTTACATCTGTCATTTATTGCATGATATTTATGACAGACAGTGATATATTGCAGTGATTGTATAAGGTCATATTTTTAATGTATAGATGTAAAAATATATATAATGTTTAGTACTAAGATATAAGAGGTTTATTGTATGTTAAGGGAATACATCGATTTGTGTGCGTACCTGGTGAAGTAATGTAAAGTAGGAAGAGACTGGCTCTGAGCAGTGAAGAATGATGGGTGTGCATTTTTAGCCCGTACATAAAAATTTAATATAAAAGTTCTTGGTTAATTATTAAAGATGTGTTATACAGATAAATTTAATTAGCCCAGTTAATGGAATCAAATTATAAACGATTAAATCCGAAGAAGTATACAGAGACAATAACTAAAAATAAAATGTCGTAGAGAAGATCCAGGGTCAAGATGTCACTGTCGAGAAAAACGTTGAATGTGCATGTATGTAGCGCGTCACGTATATAAAACGCCCGAGTCAGTTTAATTTTAGAACAATTAAATTTGTTATCGAAAAGTAATTATATTTGTAACGGGAGTTGTGTAAATGTCGTGTAACGCAACATTTTATATAAATTGCTATTAAAATTTGTAAGAAGTATATACGTTGGATTATTTTATTTTCCTAAAATTATAATTTTGTTAAATTATAAATCACGTTTGATTATGAATCACAAGGACTAGGATAGTGTAAATTAAATAATAATAATTAAAAGAAGTTTCCTTATATGTTCATGTACGATATAAAATTATTTTATTCAACACAAAAAATGGAATCAACGCAATATGTAAATGTAAGCAGTCACCAAATTTGTATCTGACATAAAATGTATCAGTATCTCGCAATGTTTAAACGTTATTCCCGATTTCTGTCTGATATAAATATCTTGCAATAAGTGTCAGATGTAAACGCACCTTTAAGTTACTTTCATTTTTATTTTATTTCCCAATAGAATTTACTGAGTTTTTAGTGGGAATTTAAAGTTCTACTGCATATGGTCATGGTAAATATTACAGGTGATACATTTTTAGAATCAAACGGTATGATCTATAAACAAACACCCTGTATATTAGCCAAGTGGTTGTTTTGCACTCAACTTAACCACAGCTTAACCTTAAAACTTACTAATTTTATTATCTTTAATCACTGGTTATACTTTATTATTACTAACTAGTTAATATTGATCTGACCTCAGTTAGAATTAATTGCCCTTTTGTTTCGTTTTTCTATGCGTTATCTACAACAAAACTAAAAAATGTTAAAATACAAATTAATTGCAGCAGCTTCCCAAAATAGAGGAATAGGAAAAAATAATGATCTCCCATGGAGGGAATAAGGTGCGTTTTTAATGTGCTATGCCATCTATGATTTTTCTTTTAGAAAAGATATGGATTATTTTACTAAAATGACCACAATTACAAATAGTCCTAAGTTGAAAAACAATAGTTATAATGGGTAGAAAAACTTGGGATAGCATTCCTACAAATTTAAACCATTGTCGAATAGAATTAATTTTTATTTTGTCTCGGTCCGACATTGATGTGGCAATGTACAAATAATGTTTTCTTTTAAAAAGCTGGGACGATATTAATGAAAAGTTGGAGGGATGAGGAATTTCAAAAATTGTATGAAAGTATTTGGATTATAGGTGGAAGTCATATTTACAAGGTAAATAATCAATGATTTTATTTTACACCACATAAAATGATGATTTTGATCAATTTTGTTATAAGTAGTTTCACCATTTCAATTGATCAGGATTTAAAAAGCACTATATTACAGTAGAAATCAGTTTATACATTTATTCTATGAATGATTGTCTCATCAAGTTGACAATTATAAATCAACAAAATTAACGATAATCGGCCAACAACACACAATTGCAACCAGGGATAATAGTTACAACCCGATTACAACAGAATGATGAAACAACTGACGGATGATGACATTGCCATAAATTAATTCTTTATCGAATTTGAGCAGCAAATTTGCATTTTTAAATTTTCCAAAGCTCATCCTGATGAGACAATCATAGAGTTTTGACGTCGGTTGAAGTTAGCGACGATTAATACCAATGCCGTCGCACTTAGTATCTATTAATTAGCGCTAACTTCACCCTCATCAATTTTATAAAATGTCATCTCAAAATTTTTACCTTAAACATTTTTTTAATTTAATATTTGATCAATTTTTGATGGGTATCCCTGCTGATAAACCATAAGTAAAAATGTATTTAAATCATTATTAAATACAATCAATAGTACTCATAAAAGATAGAGGTAGGTTGTACAAAAAAATCGGCACTAAAGTAATTAATTATACATTGATTTTAGTTCACATTTTCGCCGGTAGAGATGTGTAAAACGTATGTAAATTTTAGAATCCTTGCACATGCACTGATGTAGAAGACTGACGTAGAAAAAATATAATATGTACCTCGGCACTAAAGTTCTTTTCCATGACTCAAGTGTTTTATTTGCCTCGGCTATCGCCTCTGCAACTATAACACAGAATGAAGAATAAATAGTTATTTATGTATCAAGGCACTAAGTTTGATTTTTCATGGCAAATGAGTGAGTCATGAAAAAGAGCTTTAACCGAGATATGTACATATTATATTTTTCCGAAATCCCAAAATTTGAACAAAACCTGACAATTTTATAACGTTCTTTAAGTAGCAAATGTAACCAGCTGTTTGTTTTTACGTCCAAATGTTTCCACCGCGCATGCGTGATTCTTATTTTACGATACATAAACACATCTCTACCATTGAAAATGTGAACTTAAAAATCGTCGTATAATTGAATTACTTTAATGCCCATTTTATTTGCCCCACTGCCGATTTTTTGTATTCCCCAGTGACGATTTCGGAAAAAAAATTGTATTTACAAAAAATTGTATGAGAATAAGGATTATATTTATCGATAATTCATTAATTTTTTCAAAATGTTAATTTAAAGTTTTCAACCTGGACATTTTTCCCTTAATGTTTGATCATTTTTTCATAGTTGCATTTTTATTAAATCATAAGTAAGAATAGGAACAGTGATCGGATCCAATCAATTGTTTTGAACCTGAATCATTTTTTTACTTACTGTTTGATAAATTTTTTCATAGATGCCTTTTATTAAATCATAAGTAAGAATAGGAAGATAAGTTCAGATCCAATCAGTTTCAGAATGAGGAATAAAAAATTAATTATTTAAAATAATTGTATGCGATTTAGGATTATGGACGCAAATCATTTTTATTAGGCACCTAATTTAGTATCCGCCATGATGATTGTGTACTTGAACACGTGTTTCTTTAATGAAAGAAAACTACCAGCACTGGCAGAAGACCACACCTCGAGTAAGAAAGGCAATGATCCGAAAATCCAGGTCTCGCTCTCTAAGCGGAATTCTGCACATCTGCTCAAGCGCTAGTCAGAATTTTACACAAAAACCTACAGTTTCACTCGTATAAGATTATGGTAATGCAAATATTGTTTGACTTGTTTGAAGAAAATGAGGATTTGTACATAATGGAGCTGTGGCGGCTAGGGGTTAGTTCTAGAGCGCCGGTTTTGCATCAGAGAAAAACTACGTTGAGTTTGCGAATACGAGTTTATTTTAACTTACAATAACCGCGCTGTTAGTTGTTTAATGTGTTAATGCGTTTGCTGCGAGAGCGGAATGCGAGTAAGCGCCATATAGGAACGCGGAACTGCTGGGATCGCACTAGTCACTTTGGTTACTACGCCGTATCGTACTCTGGGTCTGTCTTCTGTTGACCCGTTCGCCTCATTATATACCGTCTGGCGTGTTGGGATGCTTAGCTTGCAAGGTTACAATAATTCCTTGCGAACGTAGCATTCTTTGTTTTGTTTATACTTCCCGCAAAATACGGACGCGGAAATTGCTTGTTGCATGCAGTTCCTATATGGGTCCCCCTTAGTGGAGTAAATCCCACGATAAAACGGAGCTGGTGGGCAAAAATGTTTAATTTTGCGTATGCTTGACCTTGCCGCCTTTATTATTTTGCGTGCGCGCTTAATGCAGGCGCTTGGGAAAATGAACGTGTCTTCCGGACTTTGTTATGGTGTGTGGTGTTCGTTTGGAGGCGGTGTCTCCTTGATGATCCGTGGTGGGCGAGGTTGTCGCTTGAAGTTTGCGTCGTCTGCGTGTGGTTCCCTTCTACGTAAGGCTGGTTTCGATGCGGTCGATGGAGACGGTCGTTTCGCGATCCCTTATTTTTAACGTTAAGGTTTTATCTCCTCGTTTTAAAACCGGGAATGGTCCCTCGTACGGTTGTTCGAGTGGCGTCTTTACTGCGTCGCGTCGAACGAATACCTGTTGGGCCGTTTGTAGGTCTTTAAAAATGAATGTGTTGGTTTGGCGTGGTTTGTTCCAGCTGTGGGGCTTAATTCTGCGAAGTAGCGTTTGAGGTTCGTTATGTAATTTATCGGGTCCGTTGTGGGCGTTTGTTTTGGTACTAGGAATTCGCCAGGGAGTCTCAGGGGTTCGCCGTATACCAGTTCGGCTGCAGATGAGTTCAGGTCTTCCCTCCATGCTGCTCGTAGTCCTAGTAAAATCGTGGGTAGTACGTCGGTCCACTGTTTCGTTTCGTGGCAACGGATGGCGGCTTTGAGGTGGCGGTGGAAACGCTCCCACCATCCCATTCGATTGCGGGTGGTGGCCGTTGTTCGCAAATGTATGGTGCCGAGGAGTTTGTTGAACTGTTTGAACAGTTGTGATTCGAATTGTCGCCCTTGGTCTGTGGTTATTCGCAGCGGGACACCGAAGCGTGTGATCCATTCGTTGTAAAACGTGCGCGTGATTGTTTCGGCTTCGATATTTTCGATTGGGTATGCTTCGGGCCAGCGTGAAAATCTATCGACACAGGTGAGGCAGTAACGTTTGCCTTGCGATATGGGGAGCGGTCCCACTATGTCGATATGAATGTGCTCGAAACGTGTGGATGGGTTCGCTATCGTTCCGAAAGGTGTTTTTACGTGTCGCGTGACTTTTTGATCGTTGGCATTGTATGCATGCGCGTGTCCATTGTCGGCAATCGGCGTCAATGGATGGCCAAACGTAACGCTGTTTGACGAGCTTTGTTGTGGCTTTCGTTCCCGGTGCGCCAGATTGTGCATTGTGTTGAAAATGTGCTGGCGGTGGGTTGTAGGGACGAAAGGTCTGGCGTTGGCGGTGGACAGATCGCAGTATACGGCTGTGTCCGTGTTGGGAGAATCACTTTTTAGTTGGAGTGAATTCCCTGGGCGCAGGTGCGTTTGCAGATCGTTGTCCGTGGCCTGTGCTTTTGCGAGACTTTCGAAGTCGATCGGGGCTGTGGCGATTGTTTCGATGCGGGATAGCGCGTCCGCAGCGACGTTCTCCGTGCCCGAGATGTGACGGATGTCTGTTGTAAATTGGGATATAAAATCTAGGTGACGAAATTGGCGGGGGAACATTTGTCCGGCTTTTTGGCGGAATGCGTATACCAGGGGTTTGTGGTCCGTACGAACAGAAAATTCTCTACCTTCAACCATGTGTCTGAAGTGTTTTATGGCTTGGTAGATCGCTAGTAATTCTCTGTCGTAGGTCCCGTACTTTCTCTCTGCGCTTGAAAGTTTCCTGGAGAAGAATGCGAGTGGTTCCCAGTCGTCGTCGATGCGTTGTTGGAGAGCGGCTCCGATTGCGTTATTTGAGGCGTCAGTGACTATGGCAAGGGTTGCTCCGGGTTCGGGGTGTGCGAGCATCGTGGCCTGTGCCAGTCTTTCTTTGCAGGCATCAAGCTTCGTTTGCTTTGGTCTGCCATTCGATTGGTTTTGCGCCTTTAATGTTGCGTTTGAGCAGGTCATTTAGCGGTGCCTGCAGTTCGGCAATTCCTGGTATAAATCTCCTGTAGAAATTTATCATGCCCAAAAATTGTCTCAATTGTTTGGCCGTTGTCGGCGTGGGGAAATTCCTGATTGCGTCCACTTTGTCCGCCAGTGGTGTCGTGCCCTTGCTCGAGACTTGGTATCCGAGGAAACGTGCGTTCGTGACGCCTAAGTGGCATTTCGTTGGGTTAATGAGTATCCCATACCTCTGTAAGCGCGTGAACAGTGTTCGTAAATGGGATTTTGTGCTCGTCTTCGGATGTGGAGGCTACGAGTATGTCGTCGAGGTAGGTGTAACAGTAGTCCAAACCTCGGGTTACCTCGTCGATAAAACGCTGAAAAGTCTGGCCGGCGTTTCGTAGTCGAAAGACATGAAGGGAATTCGTACAGTCCGAAAGGTGTCGTAATTGCGGTTTTCGGAATGTCTTCATTTGCAACTGGGATTTGGTGATATGCTCGTACCAAATCTATTGTCGAAAATATGGTTTTCCTCGGAGTCCTTGCGCGAAGTCTTCTATGTGTGGCACGGGGTAGCGATCGAGGGATTGTTCGGGCGTTGAGGGGGCTGTAGTCTCCGCAAGGCCTCCAGTCATGGCCGTTTTCGGTGCCATGTGCAGCGGTGATGCCCAACTGCTGTCTGACGGGCGAGCGATGCCCATGTCGATTCATGGACTGGAATTCATGTTTTGCAATCCTCAATTTGTCGGGTGCAAGGCGGCGTGGTTTGCAAGTTATTGGTGGCCCTGGAGTGGTTCGAATGTAATGCTTCGTTTCGTGTTTTGGCACGTGCGTGCGCCCGAAGGTCTCGTGATCTCGGGAAATTCTTTGAGAATTTCGTGGAACGGTGTCGTCCCTGAGATTTCGCGTATCGTAGGCCGTTCGTGGTCTGAGGTCACTCCAGTGGCTCGTGATATGTTTGTTAACGGGTCGGTGATCCTATTGTTGTGGATGTCCACCAGCAAGGCGTAGTGGTGCAGAAAGTCGGCTCCGATTATGGGGTTCGTTACGTCTGCTATTATAAAACGCCAGGTGAAAGATCGTCGTAAGCCTAAATTGAGGCTGAGGGTTATGAAACCATATGTCGCGATGTTGGATCCGTTCGCTGCTGTCAGCTCGTATGATGTTTTGTGTCGTGGTCCGTTAACTAACTTGCGGGGAAAAACTGAGACGTCCGCGCCGGTGTCCACTAGGAATCTTTGTCGTGTGGCCCGCTCGTGCAAGAAGAGGCGGCGCGGGGTTATGTTGAGGCTGTCGTTGGCCGCGTTTATCGACTGCCTTGTCCGTTTCCCGAAGAAATCACACAGTTCGCGGCATTTTCTCGCTCGGTCTTTGAAAACTTGGTGAGTACCAACATGGCAGTGTTATTGGGGTCGTAATTTCGATGTCGATCTCTCGAGGTGGAACGGCTTCGAGATGGTGGTCGTGATTGTCGGAACGCGGGTTGCCTGTTGCGTCGGGGTTCGGCGTCCATGCGGGGGTTCGTGCGTCGCACGTATATACGTTTTTGAATGCGAGCGTCTCGTTTACGGCGTCGGCGAGCACGGCTATTTTATCGAGGTCGTCGTGGGTCTGCGTTGCCAGAATCGCCTGCATCGTTGCCGGTAAACGGTTGAGCCATAGGGTTCGTAGGAAGTCGTCAGGGATGGTGCTCCCACCGAGGTTTTCAGGTGTCGTAGGAACTGCGATGGCTTGCGGTCGCCGAGTTCCTCGCCTTCAAGCAATCGCTGTATCTTTTGCGATTTCGATGCGCTGAGGCGATTGACTAGTTCCTTTTGAGGGTGTCGTATTTGCCCTCGGTCGGCGGTGATTGAAGGATGTCGCGTACCTCCGTGGCATGCTTGGTATCTATATTGGCGATCACGTAGTTATATTTTGTTTCGTCCGCGATGATCCCAGCTAAAGCGAATTGGCCTTCGATTTGCAGGAACCACATGAGAGGGTCTTCCGGCCAAAATGGAGGGATGCGTACGCCTACGCGTTCGATTGCGGGGGGTCGTTGTAAGCGTCGTGAGGTTCGCGGAAGCGGTTGCGATTGTGGGGGCCATTTTTCGTTTGTTCGCGGCAGCCAGTGTGATCTGATGTCGTCTCGAAGATTATACTGTCGCTTGTGCCTGGAGCTTGGTGGCCGCGCGGTTTACCTTCCTCTTGTGAAATGCGCAGAGGTCCTTTGCGGCGAACCGGATGATGATTAATACCAATAATACGACGGTGATTGTGTGGAGAGTTTCGGCGGTGTTTAGGGTGGCAGATGCGCTGCCGTTTGCGTTCTGCACGATGATCTCTTCCTTAGATTCAGAACCTCCCATTACTCGTATGTGCGTCGGAGTCTTACCGGTGTTTGGCGGCGAACAGGACGATCACGAAAAATATGATGATGGTCGTCACTGGATAAGACGTTGCACCGTTGTTTCTGAATTCTGCGGTGAAGTCTTCGAACGGTGACCTTTCTCTGATCAAATACATCACGTCGGGGTCACCACTGTGGCGGCTAGGGGTTAGTTCTAGGCGCCGGTTTGCATCAGAGAAAACTACGTTGAGTTTACGAATACGAGTTTATTTTAACTTACAATAACCGCGCTGTTAGTTGTTTAATGTTAATGCGTTTGCTGCGAGAGCGGAATGCGAGTAAGCGCCATATAGGAACGCGGAACTGCTGGGATCGCACTAGTCACTTTGGTTACTACGCCGTATCGTACTCTGGGTCTGTCTTCTGTTGACGCGTTCGCCTCATTATATACCGTCTGGCGTGTTGGGATGCTTAGCTTGCAAGGTTACAATAATTCCTTGCGAACGTAGCATTCTTTGTTTGTTTATACTTCCGCAAAATACGGACGCGGAAATTGCTTGTGCATGCAGTTCCTATAGAGCGATGAAAACTGTAAATTCTGGACTGCTGAAAACCATCGTGGATTACCTGAGCAACCACTTCACAGGGCAAAAGTGAATGTTTAGTGTGGTATCGGGAAGTGAGGAATTTTCAGGTCTTTAATTTTTGATGAAGATATAGTGAAAGTGACCGCTATGTCATCCTGTTTGAACCCCATACCTACATGAGCTTGACAGTCAAGGAATCGATAGGGCATCAGTGTTGTTTCAACAGGATGGGGCGACTGTCCATACAGCGGGGGCATCGATAACCACCATTCGGACTGCATTCCCTAATTACGTGATTTCACGCTCTGTAAATCTTCATGAAGACAAGAATTTTGACTTTGTTAATGAAAACAGACTTCATTTGTCAGAAATAATTTTTCGCTCATAAGAATTACATAATAGATTGTTTCAACGAAAAAAGGTAGAAGTTATGCGTAGTGACACTGAACATATGTGGGTACTAGCAGAGCCAGCATGCTACGCATGAACAATAATTGGCTTCAGCACTTACTTACATTAACATTAAGTTGACTAATCAATATGAATGCAGAGTACATGGAATTCGTAAAAAGAATCGAGAGTAGGTGTGCGCTCATACAAGTCATAACATATTAATAGGAGATTGTCAGAGAGGTAACGATGAACGACATTTCTTCTTCGTCAAATTTGACAGTAGTTTGAGGTTATATTCCAGTTTCTTCTTTATTCGTTGTCAGTTATCACTTATCAAAGTTCAAACCAAAAATATCCCCACAAAGTAACCAAAAACCTACATATGTGCAATGCCATCACACAGTGACGTCACGAGCTAGACAAGGATGCCTTTCTTTGAAAAGCTCTATTGTGATTTATTCAACTTGAATCATTTTTTTAAATTACTAAAAACTAAAATATAAGTTTCGTATATTTATAGGATTATTTCTTACTTTGAAATACGTTTGTTTTATGTGCAAATTAAGCCCACATATGAACACTAGAAAACAAGCAACTGAAAATTTCGAAGGATAAAAATCATAGATAAATTTCAAACATACGACATACGTTTACCTATTTTCCTTTATTATTACACATTATAAAGTGAGATAACAAACAAACTTTGGAATTGTTGCCCCAGTTTATTTGCACAGGATCTTAGAAATCATATTTATAAGGTACATAAATAATGATTTTATTATCTGTATACATAGTAATTATAGAGTTTAGTAGGAATATTATTTATCTATAAATTTTTTTTTATTCATTTTGATTAGATATCTTATCATTCAATCATTAAAACTATGAGAAATATTCATAAACAAATGAGCAGATCCGGTAAAAAAAGTGCAATCCTTTTCGACCTATATTTTTTTCGATTTCTTAATAGTTTTGGAGTGGGGTACTTTTTTTTCAAGTGGCCACCTAACCTTCAAAAAAATTCTATTGAGAGTACTAATATTCAGGGTGATGGCAGTAAAAACCTTTTTATCTAAAGTTGGTAGTTTCTGAACAATAAAATTAATAAAACGAACCGAAGCAGTATCCAAGCGTTCAGCGAACCAAGCCGAAGCTGGCCTATCCTCTTACGGTAAGGTGGCAAGGGTAAACGTGCGAGTAGAGGTAGGCCCACCTTACCGTAAGAGGATAGTGCAACTTCGGCTTGGTTCGCCGAATTACCGAATTTTACAATATGTGCTGATCTGTTAATTATAAAACGTACGCCATGTTGATTTTCGTTTTCTGCGTCTTTAGAATGTAGTATAGTCTTATTCTCTCTTACGTCTTCTTAAAGTTTATAAAGACGGTCTTCGGTTCTTGTCGGCTAATACTGTTTTTGTTTAATGCTGAGAGGGTTTTCATCTTCCCCCCCGTGGTTTTATTCGTTTAACAAAATTAATTGCGATGATCGAAATTGAGTGATTCAATTTGAATCAGTGACGTGAAAATGAAGTATAAATAGAAAGCCTATTTGGCCCCCAACGTAGAGCAGCACTGACAACGTAAATGGTTAAGAATCTCCGCACTTGATTAAATTTTTTTTCTATTTTCAGACCGCCCTGAATCAAAATGCTTTTACAGACTGTACATGACAGAGATCAAAGAAGAATGCGATTGTGATACCTTTTTTCCTATATTCAATAATGTAAAACTTGTGAGGTAAATTTAATCTCATTTGATGTACTAAATAATGCAATTCCAAATACTTTGCAGTGATCCTTTGGTTCCTGAAGGCGATCAAGAAGAAAAGGGAATAACGTTCGAATTTAAAGTGTACGAAAACGAACTGTTTGAAGAATAAACTGAGAATTTACCTATTTTTGTATTCAGAACTTGATTTTTGCATTTATATTTTTTGAAAAGAAAATAAATATTATTCAGGTTACAATTTTTTTTAATTTTTATTTGCTCCATACTTCACGTCAAAAAATGGAATTTTACTCTTATATGAAGACGCCAAATTGCACGATAAAAATTGTCATCGTTCAAAATTAGAAGGGTAGAGAGAGGTGTGGGGGTGAATACATCTTTAAAATAAGACATAAGAAAAACGCCAAAGTGTCTTTTTGACACTTTCAGCTGTCATTTTACGTCCAAAAATATAATTTTTACTTTTAGATAAGGCATTTCAACGCTTTTGCCAAAATGGCGTCTGTAGGGCAAACAAACCATTGTTTTCATTCGAATGTGAGTAATTTATGTTGATTTTTTGTACTTTTAGTGGTTGTTTTATTTAAGTTAGTTATAGAATCTGTGAAAGAGTATTTTAACTCAATTTATGTTTAAAATTATAAATAACAGGGATACTAAAAACTTAACACTGCCACGATTTCCTCTACCGCCTCAGTTCACTACACAACCAAATTACGGTATATTACAAATCAATTAAATGTATAAACTATATATTAAAAATCCTATAACTCAATGATAAAATCCATCTAATTATACGTAAGTTTGCCCTACAGTAGCTATTTTAAAGGTCTTTGACAGCGTATTGAAATGCCTTATTAGGACACCTAACTGCACGAAAAAATTGTTATCGTTTAAAAATTGACGAGGCAAGCTGAAGGGGGTATCGAACTTACAATTCTTTTTGTTGTGTTATTTGAAATTTTCGATTATAGAGTCTGGGAATTACAAATTAATAATAAGAAATACTTAGTTTCAATCAATAGTAACTACTTCATCTCTAAAAGTAACAGTTGTTCAAATAAAAAACTAGACTGGGCAGGTCGTGGAATTAAATTGATTTAATTATTTTTACAGTATTCACAAAGTACAGCAAAATATCGCGTGATGGCGTGTAATGTGCATTCAAATGTGACGTGAATATAACCTAAAAATTGACAGAATTTGAATTATAACCTAAAACTTTGTATCATCTGTTAAAAAATTACCAAAGAAAATTCCATGACCTACTACCCATCCTAGTTTTCTATTTGAACACCCGTTACACACCAATAAATGTAAATGTCTGTAAATACTCAGATAGAAAGAATTCAACCTCACTGAGTCAGATATATTCCAAACTAATCATACAAACAAGTACAAAATGATTGAGTAAAGACCGAACTACAGAAAATACGTAGGTATATTAGTTTTCGAAATATTAAACCTAGCTACTTGCAACAGAACTTCACAACGCAACTTATGTCATTTTCATGTATTAACCTCAAACGTGGAATATTCCGATCTATTTGAAAACTAATTGTTTTCTTATTATTCTTTTTGAAGAAAAAAAAGTATGTATTACTCGGGATGAACTTTCATTTGCGGTTAGGAATTTTGGAACATATCATGTATGTTCAGTAGGGGAATAATAGAACAAAATTAAATATTCACCAGATCCACTTATTATAGATACAACGTTTCAACCTATTAAGAATAAATCGTAATCTATTTTTATTAGTGAAACAGAGAGTAATTATTTTAACAACACGGTAAAAATAACTAACTCTTATAAAGATCCGACATAAAACATCTTTGGAGATTAATTTCTATATAATTTTCACTCGGTTTGCCCTTCTTACTAAAAAAATAAAAATTCTATAAGAAGCCTAACAAGACAATAAAGTATTATTGAAAATAAAAGAAGTTCATAAGTAACATAAACACAACCATATGTAGACTACAATGTTAAATATACAGATAGCTGAAGCTTCTCGTATCATTTTCTTTAGCGTATAAATGTAGGTGTGCTGATTGAAGAGTTTATAGCCTTTTAGCTAAATCTTTTCGAATCCTGAGACACCCAAAAATATCCAACGAGTTTGCGCATCAGATGGGTTGTCATTTGGTTTGTTTTAATAACTTCACTTCCATCACTTTTAAAAGCGCCTAATTCAAAAATCGCAGCAAAATTTACCTAAATCTTTGACGGCTTCGCCAATTAATGAGAATTTTGCAATTGTAAGGGCTTTAGCCGAATACCAACACATTACAGAATAAATTCACAATTTACGCTTAATGATAAGCTCGCAGTGTTCTGTGGTATAACCATTTAGTGAGCAGGACAAAACATAAAAGCCTAGTTTCCAACATTATTTTGTGTTAATCGTTATGAGACAGGAGAATAAGTTACTCTAGGAAGCGTATAATCGCAATGAAAAGATAAGTGAACGTAGCAAATAAGACATTCAACGTCCAATATCATTTATGTAAACATTGAATAATAGCGTCCCATGTAGCCCAAAACGCGGACGACTTACGACCGAGTATTCAAAACACATGGGTCCACTGACAGATAAGGTATGAAGAATTTAACAAGCCTACTATCAAGCCAAATTTGCAACATAAAATCCCGAGATGAAATAACCCCAAAAATCTTAACACTTTATTTAACTATAGCTATATACAGAACTAAAATATCACATAAAAATAAATATATATCTTGTCTCACTGCGAAAAGTGAATATTTACAAAAGATATTCTATGTATATACAGTTTAGAATCTAAACTAAGTTTATGTACAATATTATATAAAATTACCTATTAGTAACATTTCAAAATAATTTTCAGTAAAAATGCAAAAATAAAGACAAAGATATGTGAACCCCATTTTAAAACGGGACACGTTCCACAAATGCGGGAGTATGTACAAAAATCAAATGGCGTCGTCTTCATCGTCCGATAAGTCATCTAGCTAAAGAGCTTCCCTAACAGATTGCGGAAGGCGATGCTTCTTACACTGCAAAGCAATTTGTCTACTGTTTAATGTAGTCGCTTGATTTGTCCAATCGCCTATCGGCACCGCAGTCCTATAGAATTTTGATGTGGTTTTATTGAAAATAGGTAGCAGCTCGTTGGCTTCATTCGACAAGGCCTAATGTAATAAAAAATTATTAAGATTCTTTTGAATAAGCAAATAATTTTACCTTTAAATAGATAATTGCGTCTGTACCGTGTCCTTCGCACGACATTATCAACAGTCGCCGTGGAAATAACGGCATACAATCTGATATGGGTAAACCATAACCATAGCCGGCTAAAGGTACGGTGTGAGCATCTGATTTACTAGGTTGAGGTGCAGTGGAAACATGTACTTAAATAGCTGGTCGTGTAAAGAACGTGGTATTCCGCCTCCTCTGTCAGACATCTGTAAATTACGATAAAATTAAAGTAAATCGTATTTATCAGTCATGGTAACCAACACGAGAAGTTTTAATTTTGTTAAAATCACAAGTTGCCGTAATTTCCGAGAAAGATAATGTACCTACCACGCTAAACTTAAGACGATTGATTCGGTCAAATCGATATGTAAACAAAATGAGGATATTAAACTTTTATTTTATTTTTCGATAAAAATGTTTTATGTCGTGCGCTCTTTCAACATTTCGTTTATTTATCATTATTAGCGATGATTGTTCATCGCAACTCAAAAATCATTCACGGTTATTTTTACCAAGATTCTGCTCCTTCATTATCATCATTTGTTCGTCAATTATCAGTGAGTTTAATCGGGGTAGAGGAAACTGTATTCCTGTATAAAATTTAAAATTTTACATTTTTCAAGGGCATCTTAACCAGCCAAAGGTCAGTGCAAAATAGGTGCCATCTCAACCAAGTGCGAGTTGAGATTTTTTTGAGAAGATATGAAATGTAGGATTATCACTATGATTACTGACATTAACCATAAAAAAAGAGCATAACCACCATAAAAGTTAATCATGATTTCACTGACTGGAAAAGACGCTGCTACACTGTTTTGAAATTAAAAGGAATTTTATTGATGGCTATACAAAAAAAGAGGCGTATTTTGATGGAAGGTTTAAAAACCCCAACCCTACCATCCACTCTATAGCCCGACGACTGCAGATCCTGAATAAAGCAATTAACGTACATTTTTTGACAAGGAAAAACTATTTCTTGGAGGGTATTCAGTGTGCATCAAATGTTAAAATACCATGTGATTCAATTTAGTTCACATTTTTACCGGGTTATGATGCTGCAATGGCTGAATTTACCTGAAGACTAAAAACCTAAAGGCGGCAATCAAAGGACATTTTTCTGCATATTTTAACATGATTGCTTCACATATTTCTGGGTTACAATAACTTTGGTGGAGCTCTAGCTGCTGCACGACTATTCATTTTTCTGAGAAAAGAAAAGTATTGAAAAATGATAATGTCAGTTAAGCGAAATGAGTGGATGTGTTGCAGGCTATTGGAAGATGTTGGTTCTTTGGCGCACAAAACAATATTATAGTTCTACCAAGTTCATCGTAGCACTGTGAAGCTAATTTATAATAAAACATAATACTAATTAATGAAAGTCGCATAAAAATATCATAATCTAAAAAATTTTTGAATTTTGGTTGAAATTGGTTCAAATATTTTCCTGGGATTACGCGAACCTTGATGGAGCTCTTGTCTGCTGTAATGAGACTGTGGCTTTGAAAAAATCAAGCATCTACCATACAGCCCAGTTGGTTTCTGTTCCTCAAGGTACAAAAAGTTCTTCGTAAAAAGCGTTTTTTCTATGGGGATCAATTAAAGCAGGTAACTAACCCACGTTTTTCTGATAAAGAGGACAATTATTTTTTCGAGAGTATTTTTGCTATCAAATGTTTGAGGTTATGTGAGACTATAACGTCATAATTTATGTGTCACATAAAATGTTAACGGGTTTTGTGTACCAACAATATTATAGTTCTACCAAACTTATCGTAACCCTGAGAAGATGTACTCTGGAAACTAAAGTTGTATACCGAAATTTCAAAGATCTGCTGTAAAAGTAACTTTTACTATCAGGACTCCCATTCTTGAAATGCGGGGAATTATTTTCTCATGAAAACAAAATGCTCTCGAAAATTTCCCACCTCCTATTCCTTCACACCGTCGTGAGAAATTATTTTCTATTGGTAGTAATAGGAGAAAATAAAATTGATGTGACACATTCCGTATATAAAGTTTACCTTTTCATTATAATATTGTTGATATGAGCGTAAAGTACTGCACACTGTTTTTCTTGTCACAACCTGAACGGATTATTAAATGTCTATATAAAGGGCTTTGCTAAAGCAATCCGCCGTTGATCAAGCGTAGTTATTTTACGCTGTAAGTGTTGTAATCTAGCGCTTTTATTCAACAGAAAAATGAGGGCAAACAACAGAATATCAAAATTATCATCTCTAATCTGGTCTAAGTCTCTAATAAATTATCATCATCATATATTTCGTATGCACACTTTATTTTCCCGGAAATATTTTTCCCCGCGTACTTATCCTCCCCAAAACACTTTCCTCCCCGCTAATTTCTTCCCCTGAACTTTACCCCCACTTTAATAAAAAATTACAAAAACAAATAAACGCACAAAAATTTGCTTCCGACGTGTTATACGTATTGAGAGGGATTTATTTAGTTTTAGTCAATTTCAGTTGTTTTCATGTGATATGGGGTAAACGGTGTTCGTTGGTAGATTACAGTTAATTTCTTTCTTTAAAAACATTCATAATAACAATTATTGTGCGTATTAAGAGGAATGATCCGATCCTAAAACACCCAAAAGGAACCTTACGAAGATCCGAATTTGACTGGCGCAATGTAAGTCCCGCCCCCTTTAAAGCACTATAAATACAATCTGCGAAGCAGAAATCATCAATCTACTTTCAACATCGGAGATGGAAGGCTCTCTGAAAAAGCTGACCACTCATGTTAGCGAAACGTTAGGAAGAAATTGCAATCAACAACGACAGCCTTTAAAACTACTAGTTCTAAAATGCGGAGTTCAATGTATATATGCAAATAATGTGTACATTACTCTAATCTCAAATCCTGGAAAAATTGTTCAATCGTTCAATAGTCTAGGTTAACGGTCAGACTAGAAACACCAAACAATGTAAAATCTCATTTTTACCCCGATTTTCCAGGTAAAACCCTGACTTTTCCCTGACCACCTTGACCTTCACTGATTCTGCCGGAAGTGGACACCCTGAATAATGAGGAATTGTGCTAAGTAATGTACTTGGACAAAATACTAAAACAATTTTTTCCTACTCAAAAGCAGCCGAAAAATATATTTTTGGCAGCTTTTATTATTGTTCGCTATATATCGATATTTTGTTAATTTATATAAACTTGGAATTTCTTTTCAAGCAACGACGACATTTCTGACCCGAATCTAGACTACACTAGTTCAATAATTTTCAAATGGACGTCAAAAAAAGTTCCCGTTATTTTTAAAACTTGATACACCAATAAATATTACAATCAGCGTCGGCGCATTCAAACAGAATAACACTATACAGTTTTGAGTTGTAAATGTCATGCTCCGCGAAAGAGAGAGTTTTTCTTCTCTGTACTGACCGACATACCGCTCTGGAGGCCTATTCCGCAGACTATTCGTACGTCGCGTTGTTGGGGTCGCCATTTTGGACATACCTCTCAATTTTCTGATGTTTTACCAGCCTATATCCACAACTTAACAAATCTGTTTCCAACCAAATACACTACCGACAAACCGTTTGTAATATTATAGCTCCCCTTGGATTATTTTAAAGAAAAAGTTTCTGTATCCGAATTGCTTTCCACAGGAGGGTTGAAACTCTCGATTTTACTTTCTACAAGAATATTTTGTTAACTAATCCGCTAACTATCCGTAAGTCGCGTTAGTGGATCGCCAATTTTGAGGAAGCCTTTCAAATTGCTGATGTTTTTTACCAACCTGTATCTGCAACTTAACACATTTCTACAGCAATTGCGTGGGTAAAACCGCATAGATATATCCGTTTCGTTTATTTTTTTGATACCAAATAACAAAATTTGAAACTGAAGTTAGTAAGCTAAAATAATCGTAGAATGTCAAGACAAGTTTTGATTGCGAGACGCCTCTTATATTTGATAGTAAAGCTTTCGAATGTTATTGTGTTCTGCTCATGTCACGAGACAGGTTTTATATTTGTGGTGTACTATACATTTGTGAGAAGCGTATAGCATGATGAACGTTCGTTCGTTTAAGTACTATCAGGGCAGAACATTAGAATTAAGTTTCCTCGAAGAAGGCTTTCGAAGAACCAACTAGGATATAGCTTTACATATAAGAAAAATTAAACCAATTTGATTCATCTAGAACTAGATTCTCGTCATGCAATACTCGATGCAATTGCGACACAATGATGATGACGAAATAAATGAGTAAAAACTTGTTCAGTTATTACAACATCCTAAGAAACTTTCTAATTACTTACTTTTAAACATACGTCTTCTTTTCCTTTACTAATTACTAATTTAATCGGAGGATATTGATCCCTTTGTGCATGATATTCCATCACAGCACGCATGGAATTCTTAAACAGCTCGAACAGCATGTGATATAAATGTGACGGGACGTACACAATTCGAACGTCGGTTTCCATTTTCGGTTCTAAAAATGATACCTATTAATCTGAAAAATTTTCTAATTATTTATAGACGTTACCATCTTCAGCGAATTGTTCAATCACCAACTCGGGCGACGCAAGATAGTATTGGTCGCACAAAAAACGTGCATTTTCGTAAGCGTCCTGAATTACACTAACTAAATTGCATTGGGGATCGATACATCCAATATATTTACTCTTATTAGGACCAGGTGCCCTTTCTAATTGTCCTCCAAACAACAAAGCTATAAACAATTAAAATAGAAAACGAGTAATTGATGAGATGCAAACGTACTGTGCTGATTTATGAGCATCCTAATAGATATGCGAGACATGTAAAAGCGATCTAAAAAATATTGTATGCTGTGTTCTGTTTGATGATCGACGTCGTGAGATTCTTTCAATTCCAAAACACCTTGAGCCATCGTTTCGACAACGTCCGAATGCCGATTTCGAATCTTCACCAGACTATCGCAAAACGTTTTAAATTACTAGGACTATCTTCGGTTTTTTCGAATTCGAGAATCTCCTGAAACTTCTCATGTACCAGTCGTGCACGGCGTGTACAGAGGGCATCCTTAAAAGATTCTCGAAGAAGCGCGATTTCTTTTCATTATATTTGCCAGTCTTACTGGTAGTTCTTTGCGTAAAAATATACGACTTTCTTTCGCACGCATTCAAACCTGAAATTAGAAAGCCACAATTAGAATAGATGACACAGTGAACTGACCCATGTCAATAAACAGCAAGGTAATTCTCTAATAATCGTTTTATTGATTTATGATATGAATGTAATTTTATAAAGTGCTGCTCTATATAATGATGATAAAGGTCGTTGTAAAATTAAATTAAATCATCGATGGTTTTAGTTTGATTAATAACATTGTCCATGTTTTGTTGGTACCACATTACTAAACTGCGAAGTTGAGATTATGATGTGTACACACATTCAATGGTTTCAATAACGTAAACATATTTATATTACTAGATTATCTTATTTAGCAAGGCGTTTGGACTTTTGAACCAAAGTATTATTTGTTAGATTTCCTTTTAAATACGCATATGAATATAGAATGCACAACGTAATAGGGACAAAGTTCGTTTTCTGTTGGATTTCGTGACAACAAAAGTCACCTTGAACAATTAAATTTTTTTCGTTTTAATTCGAAGGTTTTCCTAAAATATGCTACTATTGCAGCAAGTACCTAATCAAGTTCTGACGTAAAGTAAAAATACCTGAAGTGAATAATTGCTTATCTAACTTTTTTTAGAAAGTTCCAATATACAGAAAATAAATTGGTTTTGAAGAAATCTGTTTAAAATATTAAATAAGCTACGTTGAGTAATCCAAGAAATCTTGGAACATGTAATTATACACACTGGATTGCTATTGGGCATTTAATTTAATAAGCACATTAATTGGCAAAAAGCGATCACACCCATTTGATATTCAAATATAATTGATGTTGATCGAAAACACATTAACATTTTAAAAAACATTTTAAAATGTGTTAAGCTGCATTTGTGTAAATTAAAAAAACTAATTAAAGAAACAGGTTACAGTAATGATCGAAATAAACCACATTGTATAAAAATGCAATAAAAACTATATGCAATGTTGACATAACTCATATTTCGATAATAAATATTTATTGCATATAATTGCAATGTGTATGTCATTATGTGGTTATTTTCACAGGTATTTGTTTTCCAACTAATGGGGAAAATGACTACTGTATTTATTAACATTCTATCGAAAATAAGTACTCTACTCCACTGATATTTTAAATTTATTTCTAAAAACCTCGAGTAGTATCCTACAAAAATTGTCTCTCATGATTTTCCTACATTTGCTTTCTAGTCTAGAAGAAAAACAATTTTAATACAAATTAATGAAAAATTAATTTAGGTGAACACTCTGATGGTAAAATATTCTAGGGTGTCTTTTTATAAAAAAGTTTATTATACCATGTGCAAATACTTTATTATCTTGAAATTGATGTTTATTATTTATATTATTGTTCCATAATGTATTTTTTTTATTCAGATTTTTTTACAGACTTGCATCAATTTTTTTAAAAATATTTTGAGAATAATAATCCCATTAAAAACTTGATTATCTATAACTTTTATTTGAACTATGTCCCCCCCAAAATGCAATTTTCCTTCCTTTTTTTTTTCCATTTTCGACAACCCTGATTTCAACCCCAATACTATCGATTATACAAAATTAATAAGCAATACGTAACTGAACGAAGTACAATGA